>JAXQQM020074220.1:0-118169 GCA_034641835.2 Pinus albicaulis
TTTGCCATCAATGACAACATTTCCAACAGATAAGACAAAAGTGATGTGCAATATTGATGACCTAAATCTTGTCACAAAGGAAGAATATTTCTCCATGATGCTAAGGAAGGAATCATGCATGATATAGTGAGATATAGATAGAGGAAAGAGGGCTATGCAAACCTAGGGAAGAGCTAGTAGATGGTAATATTATGAATACAAAGTAGAGGACGGATTATGACTTCCTCACTAGAAAGGAAGTCAGAAATATTTTCTAGATTTAAGAGGAAGTAAAGGAATCTCCTTGAATAGGAGAAATGATCTATTCTCCAATCAAAAGGAATATGGATATTCTCTCTAGTTGAGAGGGAGTGATGTTGGATATCACATGAGCATTCTCCTTTCATGTGTCGGGAACTTGGACCAGACTAACAACCATAAGCCTAACTAAAGGCCTTGAAGAGAGAATGACAAAGGATTAGATAAGCATCTGTAGTTTCCTTGAGGATAAAGCATCCAAGAAAGGAAAGGTACCAACACTCTTTGAGAATGGGATAGGAATTCAAGAGAAGAGTGGTCGAAGAGGACCAATATTCTTTGAAGACTCAAGTATGGAGATCCAAGATAAGAATAGTCCTAAAAGGACATACCTTGTGGACATCCATATGGGGTACGTACCTTGTAGAGGTAGAGTGGTATCACATGTAAAGCCTCCCAGCATAATGTTCTTGATTAAAGAAGAGCTTGTCTAGTTAGATCTCAGAAACAGTGCTGGTCATGATGATGCTTACAGTATGGTTTATCAATTTGACTCTTCTTGTGAGAACTCTTTAGTTTGAGATATGATGTTGTACTAGTTGTACAATTATGAATACCTCCCTAGTTAAGATGGAGTGTTGAGAAATGTAACTAGTTTCGGTCTTCATAATTGTTGTTGTACTCATTTCAATATGTATTCGTGTAACAGTTTGTTTCCGCGTGTTCCTACTAATAAATAAATTCCGAGTCACAGGAAAACATTGACCAAAACCTGTTTCTCAGCATGGAGGTCCCTCTCGGAAGCAGTTCTGGATCTGGTGAATGGGTTTTGGCGTTTAGGGCGACTGCAGGGAAGCGAGGTTTGAGGGTTTCTACAGTTTTCCTTAAGAGGGCGGTTACTTATCTAAAATGGGTATTGACAGTTTCTCGGTTGAGTTAGAACCGTCGCCGGAGGATCTGCTCACCTGTTGGGGGGTAGAAGTCACGGACAAGAACATCGATCTCTATTTTCCCAATCGTTCTTCGCTCAGTTTTGCAGCAAAACCAGCATGGGAAGAGTTCTCATCCGGATGTGGGGACGCCAGTAACAATATCTTTGCGCCGAGAAGTGGTTCTAGTCTTGGTAACCCGCTCTTCTTCAACACCAACTACCCGCAGACCTCAGAAGAGCTTTTCAAATCAGCTTTCAATCTCGATTCAGTTTCACGGCCCTCGGCTTTTCACGGTAGCCCTCTTTCCTTTGTTGTTTCTGGAGGTCTCGACGAAGGGTTAGGGTGTAGAGGGTTACCTTTCTCGCAGGGTCCCTCTGTGCCAAGGGCTGCACTTTCGGAAGGACTGGTTTTGCAGGGGACTCCTTTTCAAGCAGCTTCGAGAGGGCCTCATGAGCCTGAAGGAGAGACTGGGCTTCCTAAGGTAATACCCGAAGGTGCGGCGGGAGTTTCTTTGCCCTTTTTTCCTGCTGCAGGGGTCGCGACTGAACTAGTCGAGGATGGGGGTCGAGGCCATGACCTCTTGTCAAGGGTTTCTTCCAGTAAGGCAGTGGAATTCATCCCTAAATCTGTTGCTTCTGACAATCAAGGGATTGCGCCGGATCGTGAAGCAGTTTCTGGGGTTGGCGCTAAACATTTCTCTCTTAACGATCTTGAGCCCTTACGCTCTATTGATGCACTGAAGCAATTTATTTTGGAGACTATTCGTGCCGAAATCCCGTCTAAGCCGGTAGCAGAGGAGGAAGTGATCAAGAAAGCTGTGGGAACAAAGAGGAAGAAAGCTAAGCTCCTCAAGTCGAAGGAAGAATGTCTGAAATGCTTGCTTGGAGCAGACATTAGTATTGAAAACGTCATGGACTTATCTGAGATTATGATTGTTGGAAGGGTTCGGGGAAGAAAGTTTTCGTCAGAATACATTGCAGAGTGGGCTCGCTCAATGTGGAAGGATTCTCCAGGCCTTCCAGTCGACATAACCATCTTGGTGCGAGGATGGTTCAGCATTACCTTCGGTAGCAAAGAACAAGTGGACAGAGTTCTAGAAAGGAACTGGTTCTTCGGAAAGAGGCCAGTTCTTTTTAGGAGATGGACCCCCCTCTTTGACGCTCAAAAGGAGAAAATGGCTGAATCTCCTGTGTGGGTGAAGTTGCCTGGTCTTCCTCTCCAATTATGGACTAATTCAGTCTTCATCTCTATAGGCAACATGCTGGGTACCTACCTCGAAGCTGACAAATCCTACCTGCAAACTAAGGATAAGAGCGTGGCCCGTATTCTGGTGAGCCTCAATCCTCGTGAGGGTCTGGCGGAGACAATGTTGCTACAGTATAAGGATCTGGAGTTTATGCAGACCTTAGACTACGAGCACCTCCCCTTCAGGTGCAATAGATGCCATAAGACCGGTCATTTGGCTCGTGACTGCCCATTGGGTCATCAACGAAAACGCAGACAAAGAAGGCAGAATAGGGCGAAGAAATTGACTGTTTCAGTCCAGGAAGAGGATCCTATGGAAGCAGATCAGGGTCTATCTGCTCAGGATGATCCCTCTCCTTTCGAAGAGGTCTTGGTCCGGAATCCGTCGGATGCTGCTGGTCCTTCCTCTTTGCCTCTCGACGACATGGCTGACCCGCTGGCTCCCCTCTCAGAAGCTGATCCTGGCAGGGTGACTCAGGCGGGTATGTCTTCATCTCCTACTTGTTTGTCTCTGTCATCTTCTGGTTTTCCTGTTTCTTTTTGCATGGAGCCTGGTCCCTCCAGGCAGCTGTTGAGTGACCTCAAGGCCTTAAAACTTTCCCCGCCCCCCTTGGATAGTGTCGTTGTCTCCGTTCCCGACGCCATCGCTCTTCCTTCCTCTTCTTCTCAGGTTGACTCCTCTGTCCCTTGTCCTCAGCCGTCGGTTATTGTTCCTTACAACCTCAGATCTCGAGCTGATAAGAGGGGTTCGGGCTTTGTAGTGGGTGGTCTCGCTTCTAACCCTGTAGAAGTAGGGGCCAGAAAGACCAGAGGTCGTAAATCCAATCTTTCCCATGCCCAGTCCAAATCTGTTGTTGATATAGCTGATGGAAAACATATGACTCTCTCCCGGGTGCTTAGAGCAGAGCGACCACCCCCTGGTGATGTGCCATGATAGTCCTCTCCTTTAATTGCAGGGGCTTAGCTAGCCAGGCCAAAAGGCTAGCCTTCAAAGAACTTATGCGTGCTTATAAACCAGATATCTGTTTGCTCCAAGAAACTCTGGGCAATGGGAATGAGGTCGCCTCTGTATTATCGAAGATGTTGCCTGGTTGGTATTTTTTTGGCCTTGATGCTGTGGGGAGATCTGGTGGTGTGGTCTCTGGCTACAATCCTTCTAAATTGAAGTTTGTTTCTTCTTGGGGTTCTCCGAATGTTTTAGCTGTGGAACTGTTTTCCAACGAGATCAATCATCCCATTCTCGTTTTAAATATATATGGGCCTTGTGTGGAAAGGGAACGGTTCTGGTCTTCTTTTTTTCGCTCCTCCTGGGTAAATCACCAGTTCTTACTTATTAGAGGTGACCTCAATTTCTCGCTAGGGGAAGCGGAATCCTGGGGTGATTCGGCCAGAGCTGACCCTTTATTTGACTTTTTCATCAACCACCTTGCTCTAGCCCATTTGGTGGACATGCCTCTTTTGAAACTGAAACCTACTTGGAGGAACAGAAGGGTTGGACAGGATTGGGTGGGGAAGAAGTTGGATCGATTTATGCTCAGTGAGAATTTAGTTGAATCTCTCTTGAACTATCATCACTGGATCGGTGATGGGGGCTTTTCGGATCACTTTCCTATCCTTCTTGAAATCAAAGGTGCAGGAAACAAACCTGGGGCGCCTTTCCGTTTCAACCCTGTCTGGCTCAAAGATGATTCATATCAGGAACTGTTTGCATCAACTTGGGAGGTCGACCCTGTCAGGCCGGATTCTTCTAGGAGTGCCTTCTTTTGGAAGAATTTGAAGAGGATGAAAGAAGCCTCCAAGAAGTGGGCTGCTAACTTGAAGAAGAAGGAGGAGGAGGATCTTATTAAGGTCAATTCTGAATTAGCTCTTCTAGAAGACCCTGATGGAGGAGGCTATGTCTCCATTGATGCAAGGAATAGAATTTTGGAATTGGAGGCCTCCAGAAGAAAAATCCTTCAGCTAAGGGAGGAGAGTTGGAGGTTAAAAAGCAGGGCTTTATGGCTCCAAGCGGGGGATGAAAACACCAAGTTCTTCCAAAACTTTGCCAAAGGTCGGAAGGTGGCTAACACTATCTTGGAATTGCCTAAAGGGAATGGAGAAGTGGCCACCTCTTTCGAGGACTTGTCTACTTTGGGTACTACTTATTTCAAAGATCTTTTCAAAGCCCCGACTGAAGTGTCCATTGCTAAAGTGATCCGGGTGGCGCAGCTCTTCCCAAGGTTTGTGGAGGACGAGGATAATGAGGCTATAATGGCACCCATCTCCAAGCAGGAGGTCGAGGATATCCTTAAAGGTATGCAAAAGGACAAAAGTCCAGGGCCGGACGGTTGGACTTTTGAATTCTTTCTACATTTCTTCGAGACGCTTGGTGACGATCTGGTTGCTGTTGTAGAAGAATCTAGAGACACCGGTCAAATCTTTGGTCCTTTCAATTCCACTTTTCTTGCCTTGATACCCAAGTCTGACTGCCCTTCTTCTTTTGCTAATTTCCGGCCTATCTCTCTTTGTACTTGTGTCTATAAAGTCATAGCGAAAGTTATTGCCTCCAGGATTAAGCCTTTCCTCTCCTCGCATCTGTCTCCGGAGTAGTTTGGGTTCCTTAGTGGCCGCCAAATCCATGAAACTGTAGGTGTGGCTCAAGAATCTCTGCATAGCCTTAAAAAGAATGGCAGGAAAGGGCTTATAGTCAAACTGGATTTATCTAAAGCATATGATAGATTCAGTTGGTTATATTTAAGGCTTTTACTTACTCATCTTGGTTTCAGGTATGATTTTGTTAGATGGATCATGAGCTGTGTTTCTTCTACAGAAATTTCTCTTCTGATCAATGGTGCTGCTACCTCCTTTTTTACTCCTGAACGAGGCCTTAGGCAGGGCTGCCCTCTGTCGCCTTTGCTTTTCTTACTGGCAGCCAAAGGTCTCAGCCTGCTGATTCATAAGGATAAAAGACAAGGTAAAATAAAAGGGATTGAAGTGGCCACTAATCTCTGGATCACACACTTATTGTTTGTCGATGACATCCTGTTATTTCTCAATGGATATTTGGAAGATAGTCGGGCCTTAAAGTCTCTGCTGGAGCTTTTCCTTAAGGCTACTGGGCTTCAAATCAACACTCTTAAGTCAACAATCACTCCTTCAGGTCTGTCTGCAGATGAGATCAGTAGAAATCGAAGACTGCTGAACTATGATGTCCGCTCCTTACAGGCAAATTTCAAATACTTGGGGTTTCTGCTAAAACCTGATTCCTATAGAAACCAGGAATGGCATTGGCTTCTGGCTAAGATTGAAAAAAGACTAAATCATTGGAGCTTCAGGTGGCTTTCGAGGGCAGGTCGCCTGGTCTTAATAAAGTCTGTTCTGATGGCCATCCCAGTTTATTGGGCTAGTCTGGCCTGGGTACCTAAAGGTATTTTGTCTTCCATTGAAAAATTATGCAGAACCTTTCTGTGGTCTGGGTCAAAATAGGATTCGATCAACCCTTGGGTGGCTTGGGACAAAATCTCTAAGACAAAGAAGTGGGGAGGTTGGGGAATTAAAAATCTGTTTTCTTTTGCTAAATCTTTGGCTGCCAAATTAGCGTGGAGACTGATCTCTACGGAGTCCCTCTGGGTCTCGGTCATCAAATGCAAATATATCAGTCAAGGCTCTGTTCTGGACTGGGTTCGGTCCCCAGTCAAATCCTCCAAAAATGCCTCAATTGTTTGGAAAGCAATTGTGGTTTCTGTTCCGATAATTGAGAAAGGTCTGGCTTGGCAAGTCGGTGATGCATCTCAGGTGCGGGTAGGATGTGATCCTTGGGTTGGGTGCTCGCCTAACTATTCTCTA
The DNA here is from genome assembly GCA_034641835.2 of Pinus albicaulis. NCBI lineage: Eukaryota > Viridiplantae > Streptophyta > Pinopsida > Pinales > Pinaceae > Pinus > Pinus albicaulis. Next base: position 6,240 of record JAXQQM020074220.1, read on the forward strand.
TCCCAGGAGTTGGTCACTCATATTAATTCAGAAGGTATTTATTTTTTGAATCAGGTGGTGGATCCCAGGAATACTTCCTTTTTTAAGCAAGGCTGGATGTCAGGCACGGATCTGCATCTTGAAAATAGATGGATGGGCGAATGGAATAGTTATATTGCTGATCTTTCACATTTTTCTATTCGAATTTCGGATTCTGCAGATAAATTGCGCTGGGTGAATGCACAAACCGGATCCTACTCCCCAAAGTTTGGGTATAAATGGCCGATGTCGCAAGAAGATTGGGGGGATCCCAGTTGGTGGTCTAAATCTCTCTGGAAACTCAAAAGCCCAGCTAAGACCAGAATTTTTTTCTGGTGCATCTTGCATAATAAGGTTCCAACTTGGGACTTTCTGAGAAAACGAGGTAAGCAGGGGCCGAGCTGGTGTGTTCTCTGCAAGTCCGATGAAGAAACTCTTCAACATCTCTTCCTCTTTTGTCCTTTCAATTCTAGCCTGTGGACAGAATCTTTGCGGCTAACGAATATCCCTTTGAGATGGCATGGAGAGGACCTTTCTCAGGCTTGGAATTCTTGGTGGCAGGAGGCTTCAAATGATAAGATAAGGGCCTTTCCTCTCCTTATTGCGTGGGGAACCTGGATTGCGCGCAACAAGATGCTCTTTAATGACTCTCCCTTTCCTTTAGCCAGGCTCACAGCAGAAGGAGTTGCAATTTATGATAGTATTCCTCTGCCTGCAGCTGTAGCTTCCACTCGCAATATTCAGCCGGAGTCTATTAATCAGTCAGTTCCTTGGGCTTATTTTGATGGGGCTTCTGGTGAAAATGATCTTTGTGGTGCTGGTTTGGTCATCCATCTTTCCACTGAAAACACTCTCCGAGCTTCTGTTGGCCTTGGGCAAGGGACAAATAATTTCGCTGAACTTAAAGCACTCCACCATCTTCTCTGTTGGCTTACTTCTATTCATATCAGAAAGATCCAGATCTTTGGTGACTCTAGAAATGTAGTAAACTAGTTCAATGGGACTCAGCAGTGCAGGAATTTTATTTTACTACCATTTCTTAAGGAGGTTCTTCACATTAAATATTTTTTCTCAGAAATTTCTGTTGTTCATATCTACAGGGAAAGAAACCAGCAAGCAGATCTGTTATCTAAAGAAGGTGCTCAACTCGCTCTGGGGACCTGGGCAGTAGCTGAAGTGATTAATGGGACTGTTCATGTCCGTGAACAGCCGTCTTTTGTGTAATTATGCTGTTTATTTCTGTTATGTTTATTTTGGACTTATAAAAATTCAAAACATGCTACTATATTGAGTCCAGAACTGTTTTCCTTATGTAAGGAGGTTCTGGGCTCCCTTTTTGTTCTTTGATGTTCATTTATATAGGGCTGGGATAGTTCCTACTGCCAGCTCTCTTATGATTGATAGTACAGCTATGACTGTTGTGCGCCCTCTCTTTCTGTTCTCATCCTCTTTCCGGGTGATGATGAGCTAAAAGAGACGCACTGTTGTCTGCTATGGGTTTTTTGGTCTTAGAGGTGCTAACATCTTCTCAGGTGTTTTAGCAGCCTTGATTCCACTCCCTCTTGTAAAAGGGAATGGCTCTATGTTAGAAATGCTATGCATATGCTCTGAAACTATCTATTTATAATAGAAAGTTCGTTTTTTTCTGTGGAAAAAAATAATATATATATATATATATATATATATATAACAAACAAAAGAAGAAAAGGAAAAATTTATTATTTTAAAGTATGGGTTTCATGCTCTTTATTGATGGTCTTGTAAGTAAAAGCATGTTATTCTTGATTCTAGGGTTTGTTAGGTCATAGGATTTATTTTCATGAGTTAAAGGAGTCAACATCATTTTTATAAGACCCATCCGGTCAAGATGTAATTTGTAAAATAATTTATTTTTGAGTCTATAAGGTCCTTGAAATATCAAGAGCAGAAGTTAGCCCTGGCAGAGACAAGTTGGCCTAGAGAGGGGCTATTCAACCTCTTGTAAAGGCTATATATAGAGACATCTTTGACCTCATTTGACACACATCACATAACAAGTTTGATCTGCAATAGAAGGACAAATAATGAAGAGAAAAGGACAAGGATTCAAGAAGAAAACCCTAGCAAAGGAAAGAGGATGAATTTATGGGATTTTTCTCTCACGAGTTCGAGTTTATGGAGCAATTACAAGGGCTAAAATTTATAAAGAGACTGCAAGTCCGAAATTTTGTTTCAGGGGGGGCGTAATTTTGAGATTGGTGCAGTTATCGTATGGTTTGTCTCTAGTTGACTTGGTTTGACTTTTACCTAATTGGAAGGTCTCTTTGGATGGCTGACTTAGTGCTTGCAGGAGGACTTGGTCTAAGGTTTGGGTCTTGATTATCTCCTTTGAAGTAGATTCTATAAGAAGAGAAGATATTTTCAGTTTTTCCCCTTGGAGGGGTTTTGACATGGCTTGGATCCTAATTTCTATGTCCACTATATTTAATGTTTTTGTTCTTGAAAATATTTTGATAAATAATATCTAATAAAGAAACATGAGAAGATAAATAATGTTCACAAACAATTATTAAGGTTAAGGAAAATCTAAATTAATAGTTGTCATACTTCATTTTCCAACATTATCCTGGGAGAGCATACCTAAAACCAGGTGAGATAGGAAGAGCACCATTTATACCTAATCAAACTTGAAAACTGAGGCACTACTGAGACAAAGGACAAAAGGAAGAACAAACCATATCAACCAAATATATCCATGCCCACCACCATTGTACATTACAAAATTCAAATGAGGATGACAATAGAAGAACCATGCACTTTTAGACTTTGAAGACACTTAATACTTAGGAAAGTGACATCGATAGAGGAACCATCATAAGCCATCCATGTGTAAACAAAACAAAAACTCATGCAACAGGAAAACACCATAATGTTGACCACTAATATGCCAGAGAGAATGTCTATAGCCTTCAAGAGTTCCAATGTATGCGACCACCTGACAAAAAAAAAAAAAAAAAACCCGCTTCAATATGATATGATGGTTGGAGAAAGAGGAGAGAAATTTACATGAGGAGAGGTAATGGAAGGAGCAGTTGTAATGGTTGGAGGAGCATTTATGACTATAGGGGAGTCAATGAGCTCCTTCATCTTAGACTTCGAGTCAGAAACTATTATTTTTTGTACCATTAGATGTGTTCTAGACTTGAGATTTGGAAGAGAGGTTAGAATACATGTATTCTCCAATACCCAGAAATAATTTCTGGAAATTCCACCTAGAGAGGACTTAATTAAATTAATTAGTCAGTTTTTAATATTTCCTAAGTCTAAACTTAGGAAATATGATTTATTAAAAGGAACTAATTAAGTCATGGTGAGAATATTCTTGAAAACTACATGGATCGAGTTATAGTTAATCTTAGCCATCGATTAATTTTTAATCATGATCGTTAAAGTCTCGACATGAGATTATAAGAAGAAACTCTATGGGGATTGGAGAACACAATTTTTAGTAGTTAAATTTCACTGGCACATCAATTTCCAGAGTAGGAGAATTTTTGTTGCCAAAGAGAGAACTAGTGAGCTTGAAGCAATGAGAGAGGGGCAGGATAATAAGGTCGGAGGAAACTTTTCCAGTTCTGCTGAGTGCAATGCAGAGAGGAAGCGCAAATCCATGTAGAGGTAGTGCAAAGCTTCAGTGGGTGATTCCATTTTTGTTGGGGAGGAGGAGACTTTCTGAGTAGGAAGCTGGGTAGAGGGTCTAGAGGTGAAGGAGATAAGTCTTCCAGGCAGCAGTTGTAGAGACAGCAAGAGGAAGCAGTTCCGAGCTTGTGGGACATAGTATTGTGTAGTCTGACACAGTGTCTGCGCAGAGGGACCAAGGAGCAGCTCCAATCAAGTTGAGTTGAGTGTCAGATTGCCTGTGGAAGTGGAAAAAGTTCTCACTAGTTTTACTACCATTCATTTCTCTGTATTGGTTTGCTAGATTAAGAAACCATAGTTTTGTACTCAGGTTTACTACTGCATAATAATCAAACCCTAAAATATTGCACCAGTTTTCCCGAGTTGGGTTTTTCTAGGGACTTAAAATAAATTTGCATTTTGTTTATGTGCATCTATTCTTCCACTGTTTATTTTTATTCCAAAGTATTTGTTTTGTGAAGTTTGCAGTGTATTAGTTTTGATATTTATTGTAGCACAGTAAATAATTTGATTAAATTATTTAACAAATAGAAGAAACTATATCATTTTTTTCCGTAGGATTCCGGGTGATGAAATTTTCACATAGTATCAGAGCGTAGATAGAAATCCAGAGAGCTCAATTGCAGAAGGAAGAGGAGCTTCGTAGCACTACGTAAGTTGCTCGAAACCCCAGAGGCAATGTAGTCTCGTTGGCCAAGAGGGTCATTTTTTTTTAGAAAAAATCTATTTCTCTGAGAGAACCAACAGAGAAAGTAGATTTTCCAGATCGAATATTACTAGAGGCAGAGGGAGCAACAGTATTTTTCCTTGAAGAGTATATCTTCGTCTAGATGTAGTATTTTATGGTAGTTGCTAGTGAAAAATAGTGTCAAGAGGAAGAAATATAACACACTGAGGGAAATATTTCCTCAGGGACTTCTAGTTCATAAGTTTTTTTTCTTATTGCAGAGCAACAGTCATTGTGATCAGATTTTCCCACTCCATCAAGGAGTGTATAGAACCTAGTAGCAACTACGCAGAGGAGAAAAGGATGATTTCAACCTATTTGCAGAGATGGCATCAACAAGGTTGAGAGATCAAGATCGGTTGGGTGGAGTGTTATGAAGGTAAATCCTCTCTGCGGACAGAGACGATCCCTCTAGCCCTAGGGTGGGTCTAGTAACAAAAGGACACGCTAAAATGTTGCTTCCTAGTTAATGGATGAAAAAAATACATGGTAGATTGACCTACCTTGAATCCAACGTTGTCGCTGTTGCGGAAAGAGTAGTGGTCTCTCGCTCCTGCCTTGGCAAGTCACGATCCGTTCATTGTCACGCTCAGATACCTGCACATAGGACAAAGAACAAGAACAACATATGACAGAATAGTTTCACTCACAAATATTAGTCAGTCAAAGAGGACTAAACATATCGCATCAAATAAACATCATAACACAATAGTGGAACCAAACAGTAGTCATGTATATTAATGAGTAGAAGGAAGAGTACAACCAATGCTTTGACGTCGCAATCTCCTCCAGCGGGGTTCAGACGAAATGCGTCTCAACTGTTGGTCAGGGAATTCGAACTCAATCTCTCTTAGAAGTCATCGACTCGAGCTCTCTCAACACAATATTTCTTACTCTATCTCCTCTAGCAGCTTAGCTATAGTATAATTCTCTTACTTCAGCTATTCAATTGTTCATCTATTTTGCTATAATGTGTTTAGCTAGCTTCTACCAAAGGAGATAGTTTCTTATATAGAGGGAAGAGAGGAGGTTGGGATCCCTACAAAGGTGGGAGGGAGTCCTATCCTTTAGGAGATTTCCAAGGGAGGTGGAAACTACTAACTAAAGAAAGGAGTTCATGGTTGTTTCAGTTCAACCACTCCCAATGACTCATCCTCGAGGTGGTTGGAATGGAACCTCCACTTCTATTTTTTTTTTAAATTCCATAAACAGCTTGGCGCGAGTGAAGGTTCAAATTATGAGATCAAGAGAAAGACTCGACTGGGATTTTAAGAGATCATATCAAAGAATCGAATTGAAAAGGAACGTGTTTCATTGTTTTAACGAGGTTGACACATTAAAAGAACTATCCTCATGACACCTTGTTTCATTTTTTAAGGAGCTTGACACAAGAAAACGAACTATGCTTTGAAGACAACTCATCATGTCGAATAAGAAGTCAGGGATTCCAAGAGGTGAACAACATATTGGAAATCAGGACCCAATGCCCCCAGCACACGATGCACAACAGTATTATCACTAGATGCAGGCACGGGAAAGGTAGCCACATAATGAACCTGCGGCAGGGAAGGTACAAGCGGCGAATAAAGATCCGAAAGAGATGACGGTGGACTATATTGCATGCTAGGACCAAAGAATGAAAGTTGATCAATGGTCACAATCCGACCTTCATGTGAAAAACAGATCACATGAAAGTCCAAAAAGCTCGTAACAACCATCACGTCTATATAGATAGTTTTCCTTCCCAAAGTAACAAGAAACTTCGGAAGGATCCCTAACGGTTGACTGGTTCTTCTATTAAAAGCCAACAGATTCTGAGTAACAGGCACAAGCTGTGGAGAACTCAAAGCTTGCCAAGTAGTTGAAGATAGAATACTAACAGGCGCACCTTCATCTATAGTTGTGTTAGGTACGGCCACAACATAGGCATGTACCGCAATCTGAAAAGGCACATAAGAAGGAAGGCGGTATCCCGCAAATTGACTCCAATCAATGAAAGCGACCAAACTACTTGGAGGGGGTACCATTGAACTGAGATGGTCATCCCTTGGTGTTACCGGTACAAGAGGAGCATCCTCCGGGACTTCCATCACGGGAGTAGGAGGAGTAGCTTCTTGAACTACAAGGACAGAAGAATCTTTATCCAAATCCAAGGAATCTGAAGAAACAAGAAAAACATGAGGGGGATGAGATCCACTCTCAATGGAAAAAACCTGATGAACCACAGATGGGGTCAGATCGACTGATTCCTTGACCAATGGTTGGTTGGGAATGGATTCGTGAATTTTAATTTCCAGGGGAGCGAGATCGACCAAAGATGAATCTTGATCAATTGTTGAATCAATTAGCGGAGGACTCGAAGAAAGTTTCTGGTAACCAGCTGGAAGGCAGGGTGCAGAAACAGTATGGTTGTCCAATACTCTCATGGCTTCATCCATGTACGAACAAAGTTGAATAGGATGATGCCCTTCACACAAATTACAGGGATTGGTAATCTTACCCTGTTTCTTATGAGTCTTATCATGGCTAGTCGAAGATGTGCCACCAATATGACTTCCAAAAGCCAAAGGAAACGATGAATAGTCATTGGACCATGCTTCAAGTACCTTGGGAATTCCAGGGTAGTCTCAAAGAAGATGGTCACCTTTCTGCAGTGGTAATTCTAGCCAATTCGGTTACTAGAATCTAGAATTTCACCAGGTGAAGTAGAAGAGGAGAATGAAGAAATAGGCAAAGAAGGGGAGAGGCCCACTTTAGAATCAACATGATGTTGTTCAGGTGGAGGAGATGGTCGAACATAGGTTGGAACACTAGGGACCACCGAGGTTGAGAATAACCACACGGGTAAACCAACACTTAACCCAGGCAGGGACAACGTTGCCATATAAGGAGCACCAACATTTCCAAAAGCAAGAAAAGGACAAATATTCCCTTCAGAGGGGATTCCTTGGTTAGTGAACTCTGAAAATGTTGCCATCAGAAACAACCTTGAAACAACACACTAAGGATGATAACTTTAACCAGGAATATTTCGTGGATAGTTAATTTTTAAGACATTGAAACAAAACTCTATCGTTTCATATTTTAAGAGTCGAGAAACAGGCAAAAGGTGACTCTATCACTTTCAGGTTGAAACGAGCATGAAATGACAAGTGCTCGATGATCTCTTCTCTTGTTTAAAGGGTCACGAAAGGATAGAAATGACTTCTCAGGAATTCTAAGCAAGAGGGTATACCAGGTTTCCGTGAACTTCCATATACACCTTGGTGATCAAATTAAAGAGAAATGACCAAGGACTTAACATATGTGCAGGTAGTCTCCCCGAATGTTGTGTTCCATGTATCATGGTTACAAGGCGGCAGACTCAGGTTCCTATGGATAAAATGATTGTAACCTAGAGGGGTCTCCCTTTATATATGCGATGGTACGGGGAGCACAAGTCCGTACTAACGCTGTCTGAAGCCAGAAGGCGAGCGACAGCTACTAGGTTTAACGATGTCGGAACACGTCACTAGCCTAGACCTCTAAATGTGAGTGTTAAGTTTCAATGCTTCCTTAGGTTGATTGAATAAATTTTATGGTTGATCTTCAATTATGTCTCAATTTCAGGCCCTATTGAATGTGGAGCTCAACTTCCTAAATGCAAGCTATATGCAACTGAATTCATTTCAATTCGATGAATGCTAGCTCGAAGAAGGACAGAAATCTTTTAAGCAAGCAAGAAAGAAAAATATGTGAAGAAACTTCTAATGCCTTTAATGCAATCAAGCAAAAATGAAATTCCTTCCTAGATTGATAAATGCTAGTTATGTAAAGGAACGTTTCACTTTTCGATGCAACAAAAGAATGCAAAAATAGTTTTTGATTTTTGTTGAATTTTCAATGAAATGAAGCACACATTGTACTAATTCAATGGAAAACAAAATAAACACTCGTTTGAGTTTTGCGAATGTAAAGTTTTGAAATTTAATGACTCAACCAAAGCAGAACAGACACAAAAACATGCAATCCAATGGAGCAAACTTTCAATCAAAAAAGAGAGTTCTCAAGATGACTCAAACAAGAAAAGTAATAAATGCTCAAAGTATTGAAGAAGAAGGAAAATTTGAAAAACGAAAAGACCATTCAATCAGCAAAACCAAAAGGATCAAGAAAACTCAGTCTAAAAACCCGAAACGAGATTGATAACAATCAAAGAGACTTGTTCCTGAACAGAAGGCTCGGTGTGCAAGAACTCTTAGAAACCCTAAGGTCTTAACTAACACCGACAAGAAAACAAACAAACAACTGAGGGAAACAATTCTATAGTGGTCAACACAGTTTGCAAAGGCTTAAAGACACTCAAACATAACCCAGAGGCAAGAAAAAATGACCAAAAAACACATTAGGGAGGTCAAACCAAAACCTACAGGGATTGACGCAACTGTAAGGGTGTAATCCGTGCCCTACAGAGGTTGGCGCGAGTGCTAAAAGAGAAACCTACGCCAATCGGTACGACTATCCAAACAAAAAACATGCCTAGATGGATACCTATGGGAAAAAGAGGAAAAACCCTAACCTAATGAGCAGAAGTCAACCTTGACTTTCTGGAGCTGAACAGAGAATGGAAACTCAGCAAACAAATCAGAAAAAAGATAGATAACTAAACCAAGAATTGAAACTGACCCATCAGGATGACACGACAAACTCGCACTGATCCCCAGCGGAGTTGCCAATTTGTTAGAAGGTAAATCCTCTCTGCGGACAGAGACGATCCCTCTAGCCCTAGGGTGGGTCTAGTAACAAAAGGACACGCTAAAGTGTTGCTTCCTAGTTAATGAATGAAAAAAATACATGGTAGATTGACCTACCTTGAATCCAACACTGTCGATGTTGCAGAAAGAGTAGTGGTATCTTGCTCCTGCCTTGGCAAGTCACGATCCGTTCACTATCACACTTAGATACCTGCACATAGGACAAAGAACAAGAACAACATATGACAGAATAATTTCACTCACAACTATTAACCAGTCAAAGAGGGCTAAACGTATCGCATCAAATAAACATCATAACACAATAGTGGAACCAAACAATAGTCATGTATATTAATGAGTAGAAGGAAGAGTACAATTGATGCTTTGACGTCGCAATCTCCTCCGGTGGGGTTCAGATGAAACGCATCTCAACTGTTGGTCAAGGAATTCGGACTCCATCTCTCTTGGAAGTCATCGACTCGAGCTCTCTCAACACAATCTTTCTTACTCTATCTCCTCTAGCAGCTTAGCTATAGTATAATTCTCTTAGTTCAGTTATTCAACCATTCAGCTATTTTTCTATAATGTGTTCATCTAGCTTCTACCAAAGGAGATAGTTTCTTATATAGAGGGAAAAGAGGAGTTTTGGATCCCTACAAAGGTGGGAGGGAGTCCTATCCTTTAGGAGAGTTTCAAGGGAGGTGGAAACTACTAACTAAAGGAAGGAGTCAGTGGTTGTTTCAGTTCAACCACTCCCAATGACTCATCCCCGAGGTGGTTGGAATGGAACCTCCACCTCTATTTTTAAAAAACATTCCATAAACAGCTTGGCACGGGTGTCTAACTGGCACAAAGCACCAAGTGGCATGGGCTCAATGTTAAATTTCCTGGTCGGCGCGAGGATGTAACGGGCTACTCGCACCAAGGCAAAAATAGGGATTTTCACAGCTCTACTTAGAGAAATTTCAACAAGAAGAATGTTGTTTTCATCGAAAGGGATGCAAGGATGGTATTTGCAAAGCATCACATTGCGTATTGGTCACAGAAACGACCCTCCAATGTGCGAGTTGGGGATTACAGGGACAGTGACAAAATGTCGTGTAACACGGAGCATCCAACTATGTGATCTAGAAGGCAAATATTACTTGTCTTATATATGAATACGATATCAAGGCTTACATTGATAACATGGTGGATGTACCCACAGATCTAGATCAACTGAATTCCTATAAGAAGGATATGGAAAAGGTGAAGAGATTGATTCTCGATAGGGTTCGAGATCATGTGGTATCACACATAGCTGGCAAGGACACTACCAAGATGATGTGGGATGCTCTCAATACACAATATCAAGGATCTTCTGAGTAGCGGAAGATGTACCTTGAGGAGACTTTGAGATGTACCTGTATCTTGAGGGGAAGTTGAGAAGGAGAAGTTTTACATTGTAGGGACAATGCCCCAACCTAGAGAATTGGTGTGGTTATCTCTCAATAGTTTTTCCTAGGACTAGAAAGTCTTTGTCCAAAGTACCTTGGGCAGAGACAAGTTTCCAGAATGGGACAGAATGTGAGTTGATATGTACTAGAAGGAGGTAAGATGAGATTTGGTGAAGAGAACAATCAGTGGCAACAACAGCAGCAGTGAGACGAAGCAAGTCGGAAGGAAGAGGAGAATGTGGCCCTTGCATCAAAGGGGCAGCAAGAGCAACACAGGAAGAAGAAGGACCTTTAAAATTCCAAGTGCTTCAGGTGTGGCGAGCTAGGCCACTATAGCACTCAGTGTCCGCTCAGAAAGAAGGAAAAATAGGAGAAACAGGACCAGCAGGCTGCATCTGCGAAGATTGATAGGTTATCCTCCAAATTGGAGGAATATTTATCCATGATAACAGGCATCCCTCTAGAAGTGAGGTGGGGTGACTTGGTTTTGTAGCCCCATAGTGCTATAGGATGGGCAGGATTATTGAGGAGGTCCACCTCATAAATCAATACCTTCCAATGGGAGCCCACAATACACAGTAGCAGGATGGACCAGTGGCAGGTGGTGCAGTCAGATGCCAGAGTGACAGATGCAATGGCTAGTAGCGGTCAGATACCAGGCAGCGCAGTGCAGTTGGAATAGTGTAGAGTCAGCAGCAACGCAGAGGCTTTAGAGACAGCGCAGAGAATAGAAATAGTCAAGACTCAGGTGACAGATGCATCATAATGACCACAGTTGGTTCAGTATTTTGGACAGTTCTCAGTTGCAGATGTTGCAGTTGTAGCACCAACAGATGAGAGAGAGTTGTAGTTGTTGCAGTAGCAGCAACAACATAGTTGCAGTGCAGATGCAGTATTTCGCAACAGTTCAGCAGGGTCAGTAGCAGCACAGATGCAGTGCATATTAGATTTGTGCAGTATTTGGTGGGTAACAATAGCCAAACATCAACAACGTGACAGGAGATGGTGCGAAGGCAATGTATTGTAACAGCAGTTTCAGTTACAATACTAGAACACTTTCCTCACTAAAAGGGATTGTTATTTCTTGTAGCATCGGATGTGTTCTAGCCTTGATATTTGGCAGAGAGGTTATAATACATGTATTCTCCAATACCCAGAAAATCGTTTCTGGAAATTCCACCTAGATATGACTTAAATAAATTAATTAGTCAGATTTTAAAATTTCCCATTCTGAAATTAGGAAATATGATTAATTAAAAGGAATTAATTAATTCATGGTGAGAATATTCTAGAAAAATACATGGATCAAGTTCTAGTTAATATTAGCAATTGATTAATTTTTAAGCATGGTCGTTGAAGTCTCAATGGAATATTATAAGAAGAAAATTGATGGGGCTTGGAGAACACACTTTTCGGTAGTTTGATTTCATTGGTAGATCAATTTCCAGAGTAGCAGCGTTTTGTGGCCAGAGAGAGATCTAGTGAGCTCGAAGGAATGAGAGAGGTGCAGGGATAGTAATGTCGGAGGAAGCTTTTCCAGTTCCGGTGAGTGCATTACAGAGAGATAGTGAGTGTGATATGTATATGTATGTGCTTGAGGTGTATGTAAATTGCAAATGAATAAAATGAGTTTTTATGGATCTTAAGTTAAATTCATAAACACATTAAAACATGAATTTAAACTCATAATTTGCAGAAAATTGTAGACAATACAACCATAACAGTAACCACAAAACAACAAGAGATCAAGGAGTTCACCCCACATGGGCTATGTCTCCTGGTCCAACTTCCAATGCTTGGCCCTATTTCATTATGCTCAATAAAATGGTTATTACAATAAGTTACAGTGTTTAAATGGCTTCAAAACCTGCTCCAACAACTTCAAAGCTATCAAAAACACCTTTCTAGCCTCTTTTTGTTCCCAAAAAGACCAAAACATGAGAAAATTATGCCTCTTTCTCTATTTTTCCCAATTTCGCTGCTAAACTCCCCACAATTCGGCCCAAATCCAGCACAAGCGCCCCAAACATGAAAACTGCCCTCCAAACATGGCATGGTTCCCGCTTAGCGGGTGAAATTGTAGGACCAATAAGTTTCCCATCAAGGCCCCTGAACTTTGGCGTGCTCCTGGTCACATGGCCCCCATAAGACCTAGGGCTGGCACCCCGTCCATTGGCATTCAAGTTGGCGGTTAAGGATAATCGTTGGATTGTTCACATGGTGGAAAGGTAATGTTTGGGCTAGCGGTTATGGTTGGCCTGATGGGTGGCGACAATGGTTATAAGACCTAGTCACATTGTGGGGGATTAGGCAGTGGTTAATTTTATGGTTTGGTCGCGGCAGTTTGAAAATGGTGACATTAAACTCCGAGTGGGTCGTTCACATGGTGTGGGGGTAGCGCTGGTGGTTATGGTAAATGCCACGGCTTATGTGGCTTGTCACATGGGAGTATGGGCGAAGGTTACGGTTAACGCCATGGGGGCGGGCTAGGGCCTAGTCCCAAGCCCCCCCCAACTATGGTCTCGTGGCGCTGGGTTGGCCAGGGGTTAGGCCTTAGCCCGACCCCCCTTTCCATATGCGCCCACACTACACAATATGAAAAGGTTTTCTGCCAACATAAAATAAGGAAAATATGTGGCTCAACAGTTAATGGCTCAGTTTGTGCATATGAGGCCTATGGTTTGAAACCAGCGGAGGTTAATCTGACGCTAACCCAAAATTTTAGTGGTGATCGAGGTGCCATGTAGTAGCCTCTGGTTGGGCCACTAGACAACCTCTAGTTGGTCCACATCACCACCACTTCTAACCAATAAAAATTCGCCTAGTTAGCCCAATGAGAAAATGACACTTGTCACAGTGTGATTGGATCCTGAATCCAAGTCAACCTTGCACAGTTAATAGGCCTAGTCAGCCGTGCGGATTGCCCACTAGGCAGCTTGCACAACTTTTTTGCCAAAATTTTCTTGTTTGAGAAATCGACCAGAACTCATTTCCGAGAGCATACGACATTCGTTTTCCGTGAATCAAGTTGCATCGGATTCAGAATGATGAGCTCTATCTAGTCATTTAGTTTTCGAGCCATTCTAAAAAAATTTCATTTTTTAGCATCAGATCAGAGTGCCAGATAGAGGCAGCACGGAGCCACGTAGAGGTAGCGCAAATATTCAATGGGTGATTTTGTTTTTTTGGGGGAGCATGAGATTTTCTAAGCCGGAAGCTGGGCATAGGGTCCAGAAGTGAAGGAGATCATTCTTCTAGACAACGATTGCAGTGACAACAAGAGGAGAAGCAGTTTTGAGCTTGTGGGACACATTATTGCATAGACTGACGTAGTGACTGTGCAGAGGGAGAAAGGAGTAGCTCAAATCAAGCTGAGGTCAGTGTCAGATTGCCTGTGGAAGTGAGAAAATTTCTCACTAGTTTTATTGCTAGTCATTTATCTGTATTGGTTCGCTAGATTAAGCAACCATAGTTTTGTACTCAAATTTACTACTGCATAATAAACAAACCCTCAGCTGCTCCACTGCTTTTCCCGAGTTGGGTTTTTTTGGGGACTTAGTCCTAAAATAATTGTGCATTTTTTTGTGTGCATCTATTCTTCCAGCATTTATTTTTCTTCCACAATATTTATTTTGTGAAATTTGCAGGGTATTAGTTTCGACATTCACCGTAGCACACAGAAAATAATTTGCTTAATTTATTTAACAAATAGAAGAAACTTACTTTCAATTCTACACATTGACACAATATCAGCAAAGCATAAATGAATATTAAGAATAACTTTTTTTATATCTTCTTTCCCTACAAACAATTTATAATTGTCTACTTGCTTATCTCTAAGGACCATGCAGAAGAGGGAATCCATTTGTTGGTGCACTACAAGTGAATGAAGAAGGTCGATTCTTTGCTTTCTAGATTTCCCTGGGTCAGGGATCCATTTTAGGCTCTCACCTCCTACCTCAAAATTAGAGAAGTGTGATCGGTCTCCAAACTCCTTTAACTCCAGGTGGAGAATTTCCCTCCTAAATTCAGGAGGAATATAGTCAAAATAATTCACCACATACTCCCATCCAAACAGTCGACGATAATGATATGATGAGCCGCTCACACCCCCTTTGCATCATGGCATTCTCTGTCGAGGGGTGTTGGAAAGTGTAGCTAGGATCGATCTTCATGTTGACTATGTAATTATGTAAAGAAGAAGACAACGATAATAAAATTTGTTTTTGTTATACTTGTTTCATGGGTTTCATGAACAATATTTTATTATATAGGTTATGGACTTCTTCTTGATGTCTTCTAGGTTTTTGTCTTCTTCTATAATTAAGTGTCTTTGCTGAATCTTCGGTCAGAAAGACCACTTTAGCTATGCGTAAAAAATAGCCCTAACATCGATTATGGCTGCCAAATATCTTTAAATCTGCAATTAGGTGATCCAAATAATGCTGCACAAATCCAGATCTAAGCATAAAAGACATTAAGCAGATAAAGTAAAATGTGGCTCCATGCATCCAATAGACAAGACAAGAAAAATGTATTTGAAAGAATTTTTATATTATATTAAAAGGGGGCACCTGAGAGGAAAACAAGAAAGGTGTTTTCCGGTTCTCCTCAATGGGATGGGTTCTTGAAAGTCCTCAGTGCTTCAGATCTAAAATTCCTCTCTCTTGTTGTTGTAGAAAACCCAGACAAACATAGAACTCAATGGGAGCTCATAAGGCAAAAATGGAGAATGTGACCTAGTATAGATCCAGAGTGATCTAATGCAATGGAGGTGACTAATGAATGGGGAAAACCCTTCTATTTATAACAAAATATTAGGGCGGTCTAGAATTTGGTGCATGAATAAAATATTATTAATCGAATTCTAGAACCACCCTTTAGGAATATTTTATTATATTTGTTGGAGGGAAAAGGATTTTTGACTTGGGTCAATTCCTTTATTTATAAATAATAAATAAATAAATGATTTATTTATCAATTTAGGGAAATGATGGGAATATAATTAAATAAATAATGGTTTATTTAATTATTTATGGATGATTTAGTCAAATTTAACTAAGAATATTATTTAAATAATTATTTAAATAACTTATTCTTAGGAAATAATTAAATAAATAAGGATTTATTTAATTAATTTCCTTGTTTTGGGTTAAATATGACCGGGAAATATAAACAAATAAGTTATTTCACATGGTGAAAGCAATTTTACTTAGGGTAAAATTGGTCGTACATGGTGTACTTGGGTTCATCTAATAATAATAGGTTATATGACCAAAAAAATGGTGTAACAGATTGCCCCCCAACGTACGAGTGTTAGGAGAAAATCATATGACCGAAGTACGTTGTAAGAACTCAATCACTAGACATTAAGAGGGAAGTGAGAGAGAGAAATATAAGGTAGTCTAAGGTGCTAAAGGACTAGACCCTGAGGAGACGAGACATACAAGTGCAACAAGACTCTAGTTTATGAAGTGGTACCTGTGCTAAAGGCGGTGGGGGAGGCATACCTATGCTCGTTGAGACAAAGTACAAAGAATAGGAAGTCCATTAAACAAGGAACCAAACCATGAATAATATGTTGGCTTAAATAGGAGCCAAAAAAATAGAATGATGGATCCCACATACATGTTATGCCTAGAATAACCGTCAGGACTTATACAATAAGATTTTAGTACATGAGATAAAAATATGCCCAAATGCCCCCTACACACAGGGAAGGAATCGCAAAATCTGACTGATACATGCAAATCGAAGAGGCGCTGCAAGCGGTTGAGGCCAAGATCATAAAATGGGAGGAGCTGCATCAAGGGCTGAAATGAAGAAGTCATCTGGGCATGTGGGGGGCTACCTGCAGGGCCACCCCCTCATGAGGGTTGAGACATCTCACACACACCCGAGAATCACCAATAGCTGCTGCTGCATCACTGAACTATCAAGTGTAGAGATCACGATCATGCTGAAAAGAGCTCGAACCTAGGTACACTGCCCCCTAGACCTGGCTTCTGGAGGAAATGAGTTGATGTCGACAGAAGTAGGTCCGCCATAGGTGAGGTAATAAGGGAATCTCAAAATCATACTGGAGAAAAGCGGTCCACTTCTCATGAGATGTACACTAATGATGATGATGAAATGGGGAAGATCGGAAGGGGACCATAAAACCATAAACATGAGAGTACACAAGATGGTATCTCATGACTAAATCGACACACGAACAAGAATAGCAGCATGGAGGCAAAGTGGTGCCCAAAGGAAAAGTGTTGTAAGTGAGGAAATCTAATTTTGAGGAGGGTTATGTAGCTGAAAGGTAGTGCCCCCAAGCATGTTGTGGTCATGCCAAAATTTATAAAGGGGAATCTAAACACATTTTAATGATGTGGTGCGCCATTTGTTTTCGTTATGTTTATGCAGTATGAGAAAGGAAATGGAGGATTACCAATCTCTTTTAGGACTGCATATATGAATCAAATGGACTTTAAGTTTCCGGGTTGGCATACCTGGTGTCACTATCCCAAATAGAGGATTTGGAGATAATGAACTGATGTTCTCCTAGAAAACCCATAGGTTGGTCAACAACAATGTCTAAGAGACTGGGTTGCTGATGTAAGATGAAGGAACGATAAGGGGTATCATCTCTAGAGTGATCTGAAGTGATATGGGACTCTAGAGGTTTGTCTAAATGTGGAAGAATAATGGTGCTAAAGTCGACATGACTAGATACACTAGGAGAGTTGTGGAGAATTGCTTCTCCTGGTCTCTTAAATATGGGTGCCCCCTTACCCAAACATGGGGTTTCAATGTAATGGCCACGAGGTGTATGTGGTGCGAAGGCATGGGTTCGATGTAAGGGGGATTAGATAAAGTCAGGGGTGGGAATTTCTTCCATAATGTCATCATCGTGATAGAATATGGGGTGAGTGGTGGAAGAAAGACCACTTGACGCGGCGAAGCTACTTGACTCATCATCATGAGAAGAGAGGTTCACATGCACATCGTCACAAGGGGTGACAAAAGAGTAAGCAGATAAAAGATCTACTGATGTTGAGCCCAGGGTGATCGCTGAAGGAAGGTCGAGCGACACAACAGGGGAGGATTCAGAGGGAATGTTCCCCGAGGGTCTCATGGATGATGATAGGTAGAAGATGGTGGACTAAGGCTCCGTCATATCGACATTAGGAGGGGGAATGTCAATGGGAGCCGTCATGTCTAGTAGTTCTGTCGAAGCAAAATGCGCAAATAGGGGAGAGGTGGACTCGTTGCGCTGGGCCTCGAATTGGAGGACCGCGACCAGAGAGGTGTGGAAGTCCTTGAGGCGGGGACAAAGGTGGGTGTAATGGCCATAGAGATCACATAAAGCACAGGGGTGGTTGGTGTGAATAGTCTTGGGGTTCTTGGTTGTGGTCGCGGAAGGAACAGAGACTTCTGGGACCGTGGACTCAGGGGACGCAACATTAACCATGGGCTTGAGATGAGGCAATTCAGGACATGTATGGGTGGCGTGATCGACAACATCACACAAAGCACACTGGATGGTATGCTTTGGAGGCCGAGGAGGGGCAGGGTTTATCGAGGCAACCTTGTCCTTTGATGCCCCCTTGCGAGCTTTGCCCTTCTTACCCGAAGCGGTCGCAACAGGAGGTGGTTCCTGTTGAGGTGAATGAGGCATTGTTGCAGCGGGAGAAGTCATGGGGACCGGTTGAACCAGGGTCAAAGCAAGATAAGGTTTGGGTTGACCAGGCGAGGTAGTGGCTGCAGGGTCAAGGTACCAGACGGGTATGCTCAAGGTCAAATTGGGGAGGGAGAGGGTGGCCATGATGGGAGCCGAATAGACTCCGGGAGGGGGAGCAAGGAAAGGTATCTGACTGGCGGGGTAATGGCCAGGAGGGATGGCTCCCACATGGTGGAGACCTGGGGGAACCGACTCAGGAGGGTAGGGAGGCTCCGGAGTGCTAGGTGGAGGGGAAGGTCCAAGCGAAAGAGGTTCGGTCAGCTGAGGCGAAGGGATAGGAGCAGGTTGCGGCAGGCGAGATTGAGGTTGCTGACTAGCTGAAGCAGGCTGCGGAAGGTCAGCTTGAGACGATTGCATCATGCAAACATTCGCTGAGCTGGGATCAGAGATAGGAGGAGGGGGAGGACCCAGGAAGGTTCCAAGCAAGGAGGAGTCTTTGTAGACGCCAGGGGAAACACTGGTCAAAGAATCAACAATTTGCTTATTGGTGACAGCAGAGATGGTGGACTCAGGGGAGGTCTGAGATTTGGGTTCATGATATGTCAACTAGTCGATGGTGACAATCTTTCCATTATGAGGGAAAAACATTTGGCGGTGGACTGCGGATGGGACAGCAGACATGGCATAGGTGTAACTACGCCCCAAAAGAATGTTATAGTCAAGAGGGGCGTCGATAACTTCAACGTCGACACAAACAGTCTTGCCCGTAAGGGTGATAGGACAGTTACGAAATAGGCCAATGGGCTGGGAGGCATGGCCATCCCACACACGAAGGGTGATTGTGGAAGGGGCCAGCTCAGGAGATCCGAGTTGTTTCCAAACCGAAGCAGACATCACATAGGTAGATGCCCCCTCATCAATAATACACCGAGCGACATTGGCATTTCGGATTTTGACTGGTATTTGGAAAGCAATAGAAGCAGGAAGGCGGGGATGGTCTGACTGACGGGCATCGAAAACAATCAATTGGTCATCAGTAGGATCTACAGCACCCACGACAGATAGTAGAGCCTTCTTTTGAGAAGGACACGACTGGAGGAGTTCTAGTGTTGAAATGGTAGCAGGAGATTGTGCCAGATCATCTACTATGCTATATGAATGGGCAGCCCGACCGGAGGCAGCATTTCGGCATAATGGGCCCTTATGAATCTTGGTATGAACCTCATCTTTGGGTGGAGGGGTTTGCAAGGGACCATCGGGTGTCGATAGGGGCTCTGTAGGACCTGCAGATGGGGACTCGGGGACAGATGGAGTGGGAGGCGTGTAGTACTAACGAGACCAAGTTTGAAGGTTAAGGTCGACAAGTAAAGGTTGATCAGAGTTCATCATGAGAATCTAGTTATTGAAGGAACCATAAGGGGAAGGTTGAGTGGCCGTCTATCCATCAGGTGGTTGGGTAGCCACAAATCCCTGTTGTGCATCCACCTGCTCTTGAGGGGGCGGTGACTGCTGTTGCGGGGGTTGAGAAGGCAAGGGAGGCAGAGGTGCTGATGTTGGAGGAGCTGGAGCACCAAGCTGTGGACACGGATAATAAGGGGGTTGGGTAACAATGTGGTAAGTAGGAGGTTGGGCCAAACGAGGGGGCATGCCGTATCCTAGAGACGTGTTACCGGGAGGGGAAAAAGTGCGGGAGGTGCTGCCTCCCCCCCAGGAAAACCATAACCCATGGGAGGTTGGGCGTATGTATGAGAGATCGCTCCAATGATACTGTTAGCGGTATGAGGTACCCCCGGTGTATGGGAATCACTGGGTCTGGGGAGATCAGGTAGAACAATATAAACTTAACCCGTCTAAGCGTAGATCAGGTCATATTTTAACGCCATTTGGAGGGCAGCTTCTTCGGTTTGAGGAAAATGTGATGCAACATCTTTCCCGATAGGGGGAAAGAGAGATCTAAGGAACCAGTCCATGTAGACACGGTCTTCAAAGGTAGGAGATTGAAATAGGCTCTTTCTTCTCCGCCATTCCTGGACATGATCGGATAGGCGGGTGGCAGATGATTCATGGAAAGAAGTCAAAAGTTCGAAACCAGTGTCATAACGAAGGGGAAGCTGGAAGTAAGATAAAAAAGCCCAGGCAAGAGTTGCAAAGGTGGTATGGGAGGAAGTGGGCTGATCAACATACCACTTAGAAGCTTCACCTGTAAGCATGTGTCGGAACAATCTAAGATGGATGGAATCATCAGTAATGGAATGGGACGAACACCACACGTGGAAAGATCAGATATGGTTGGAGGGATCCTCTCCAGCAAGGCCTTCAAACTTGGGGAATGTTGGAGGGGGAGCTGGTTGGCATAGCAGGCCAACTAACATCATGGTGGATAGGACTGTTGATCAACCGATTGAACCTGTGAGACCGAGGCCTGCCATGAAGGGGAGTAAGGAGCAACCGGAAGGTAGTTCCCGTGGGCGGTTCCGCCGGTAACAACACCCGCATTAGGCCTGTGTTTCACTAGCGTTAGGCCCCGACCGTACATGGTGAAGGTAACAAGGGAGAAATCCGCAGAATCAGAGGCCAAAGTGCGGGACTTGGGGGAGGAAAAACTCAATGACGACCCAAGGAGCAAGTTGACCAACCGGAAACCTGAGGAAGGCCAAGAAATATCCGGATAAACGCCTTTGGAGGTGCAATGATGATCGTAGTTAGAAAACTACAAGGGCAGGGAGAGGCAAAATCAAGTGAGGTCAATGTCGAAACAAGGGCATAGAGGTGCAGTGTCAATTGATTTTAAAGGCTTTTCCAGGCGGTGTTAACCAGGCTCTTATTCACTTAGGTAAAGTGTGTGGCATGTGTTAATTTTAATTTGTTTAAACCCAGATGTTTTGAGAGTAAAAGAAAAAGTGTGTTGCATAACTGAAAATAAATCTACAGTAAATAAGACTGAAAGAACAGAAAATTAATAGCTAACAATGCATCAATCTAACCCAAGAAGGCGGGTCTCTCAAAACTAGTCTATAAGAGGGAAAAAACTAAGCAAAGCACGCGAAAGAGAGGCCAATAGATCTAAGGTCGGGAGGGATGGGGATCTAAAGGAGAAATATGCTGAAAAGAGGTGGAGAGAATAGCAAAGAGGAAAGGGCAAGGTTGCTGTTAAAAAGGAGGAGATCAGCTAAAACTAGAAGGGACAAGGAGGCGGCCCTAGAAAAGAACCCAAACAAAACTAGATGAGGTGATTTGAAAGGGATAAGAGCTGATCTAAAGGGATCTGAAAATGAGGTATCAGATCTGAAAGGAACAAGGCTGAAACTCTGTAAATTCAGACTTCTGAAATAGAAAAAACTCTCCCACAAAAAGTGGAGGGTACTAGAGCCCTAAGGAGAAATATTCCCACTTATTAGAGAAAAACAGATCAGAAACAGGTCTAAACGGGTGGAGACAGAGGCTGGAAAACCCTGACAGAAGCTGCAGACAAACCCAGAAAAAGTGCTAGAAAATTGCAGAAAAAAGTGCAGGTCGCAGGTTCTGATCTGTTTTTAGTCCAGGTCGTAGATTTGGGGCAGAAAAGTGCGACCTCAAGGCCAGGTCGCAGTTTTTGGGCCGATAAGTGTGACCTACAGATCCGGGTCTCTCGTCGGAAAATTTCAGAAAAATTTGTCGTCTTAGCTGCAGCTGATGTCTGTCACCTGCGCAATAAGGCCAGAAACACACGGAAGTTAAAAAAATTTATGTTTGAAGGTTTTAGAGGTGGAAAGCACCATAAAAATAGGAAAAACAAAAAATGGAAGAGAAACCCTAAGTTCTGAAACAGTTGGATATGCAGGAATATATAAAACAACAGCGGTCGCAAAAGAAAACCCATGTGGAGTCGCCAATTGTTAGTATGAATCTTTTGTCATAAAATACCACTTTAGCTACACATAAAAAATAGCCCTAACATCGATTGTGGCTACCAAATATCTTTAAATCTACAATTAGGTGATCCAAATAATGCTGCACAAATCCAGATCTAAGAATAAAAGACATTAAACAGATAAAGTAAAATGTGGCTCCATGCATCTAATAGACAAGACAAGAACAATGTATTTGAAAGAATTTTTATATTATATTAAAAAGGGGACACCTGAGAGGAAAACAAGAAAGTTTTGTTCCGGTTCTCCTCAATGGGATGGGTTCTTGAAATTCCTCAACGTTTCAGATCTAAAATTCCTCTCTCTTGTTGTTGTAGAAAACCCAGACAAACATAGAACTCAATGGGAGCTCATAAGGCAAAAATGGAGAATGTGACCTAGTATAGATCTAGAGTGATCTAATGCAATGGAGGTGACTAATGAATGGGGAAAACCCTTCTATTTATAACAAAATATTAGGGCGGTCTAGAACTCGGTGCATAAATAAAATATTATTAATCAAATTCTAGAACCACCCTTTAGGAATATTTTATTATATTTGTTGGAGGGAAAAGGATTTTTGACTTGGGTCAATTCCTTTATTTATAAATAATAAATAAATAAATGATTTATTTATCATTTTAGGGAAATGATGGGAATACAATTAAATAAATAATGGTTTATTTAATTATTTATGGATGATTTAGTCAAATTTAACTAAGAATATTATTTAAATAATGATTTAAATAACTTATTCTTAGGAAATAATTAAATAAATAAGGATTTATTTAATTAATTTCCTTTTTTTGGGTTAAATATGACTCGGATTTTTTTTTATTTTTTTTTTTTTTTTTCTAAATTTTTGCTGCGCGCGCCGCTCCCCCCGTGCTCGAGAGCTAGGGGTTCTTGGAGCCCTCTACGCCGCCCCGGGCCGTCGCGCCCCCGCGCACAGCCCGTATCCCTCTCTCTCGTTACTCGATGGTCGTCGCTCCGCCTCCCGTTCCGCGCTTCGAAGTCTCGCAGATTTCACTTTACTCGCCGCCGATCAAAACGCTCTCATCATGGCTCCAAAATAGAAATTCATAAAAAAAATGGATTCGATCCCTGCTGTTGCTTTGCCTGAGGAGGATACTTGTAAAGCGGCGCTAAACCTGGCTGAAAGGGGCCTCATTGGTCAGTTTACGGGCCTTTGGCCGTCCCCCAAATCCGTGGAGGAGTGGTCACAAAGAAACTGGAAACCACTGATAAAAGACGACGTCAAGAGCTACTTCGTGGGCAAAGGGTTCTTCATTTTCGTCTTCGAAAATCCGGAAGACAGAAGCTTAATCTTCAGAAACGACCCCTATTTCATGGGGCCGCAAGGCTTGTACTTAAACAAATGGACACCGGATTTCGATCCCACTCAAGACGTTCCTTCAGCTGTGCCGGTGTGGGTGAGACTCCCCCATCTGCCTCTTCACTGCTGGAACCATAAATCGCTTCAAGTCATCGGGAATGCGCTAGGCAAATACATTGATCAAGCAGTTAGAAAAGACCAGTACTCTTGTGCCCGAATCTGTGTCGAAGTCGACCTCGAAGAAGGACTACCTAAAGCGATCAAGCTCACGGTAGCAGGATGGACGCACGTCCAAGAGCTCGACTACGAGCAACTTCTCTTTAAATGCCGACATTGCCACGGACATGGACACTTTGCAAAGCACTGTAAGAAGCGCGCAGAGGAGCAATCGGATAAACAAAACAGGGACCAATGGACTCTAGTCCAGAGAGCTGGCCATGCAAAAAAGGATGTAGGAAAAAGCGCCGCATCAGGAGCTAGGAACATTCCTACACCCACTCAGGAGACGGAAGAAATCTTAAAAGAAGCCGAGGGTGCACAGATTGACCCATCGAATACTGCTCAAGAAAATGAGAACCAAATAGAAGTCCCTCCTCCAAGCAACGAGGGAGGAGCTGCCATCCAATCTGAAGTTCCCCAAGGCAGCCCCCCCAACCCTACCTATGCAGAAGTCACAAAGAAAAAGGCAGCTGAAAGCTTAGATTCCTCAGAAGAAGAAATCTATGAACGCCCATCAAAAAGAGCCGGGAGGAAATCCCGCAAGGAGCAGAGAGAAGAAGAAGCTGAAAGGCTCAAAACACAAGGAAGCCAGTCCACGATCGAAATGTCGATCGGAAGAAACAGCAGGTCCAGGCCACACAAGGGTGGCACCACTCCGCTCTCAGGTAAATAATGAAGCTAGTCTCTTGGAATTGCAGAGGTCTGGGGAACCATGCAAAAATAGAAGCAGTAGGATTTATTGAAAATGGAACCTGCAGACATCCTCTTGCTCCAAGAGACAAAGATAGCAGGGCAAGCTCTGCTTGAAATCAGTAAGTCAAAATGGAATAAAAGTGCAGGCAAAGCGGTCAGTGCGAGGGGCTCATCGGGAGGTCTGGCAACTCTTTGGTCCGAAGATAAACACCAGCTGATCAAATCTCATGAGACCCAACACTGGATCTACACGGAAATCCGCCATCTTGCAAGTAAGTTGAAAATATCTCTTGTCAATCTTTATGTCCCTGTCATTTATTCAGAAAAAAGAGATTGTTGGAACACTCTGGCAGCCTTTTTAGAGCAAGAATCCCCCAACAATATCATTCTCGCTGGGGATCTCAACATTGTTCTGAAAGCCAAAGAGAAAAGAGGTGGTTCCAATTCCAAAGACCACATGGTTGCCATAGTAGAAGAGCTTGCTCAGCATTGGGATCTATTGGATCTTAACCCAACTCAAGGACTCTTCACTTGGTCAAATAATCGAACCGGGGCAGAGCACATTTCTGCTCGGCTAGATCGCTTTCTTGTTCAATCCTCTCTACTCATGAATAAGAAGATCTTAACAACAAAGATCCTGCCCAAGCTCACCTCTGACCATAAGCCTATTCTGCTCTGTCTAGATGATGAAGAGGACCTGGGCCCCATCCCATTTCGCTTTTCCCCATTGTGGATTGAGAGAGCGGGTTTCTCTGAAACGGTGACTGCTGCATGGGCCTCCTCCATCACTGGTTCTCCCAGCTACGTTTGGGAGCAAAAATTGAAGTCCACCAAAAAAGCGTTGAAGGAATGGATCAAAAATCCAGCCCCCAACCCTACTACTAAAAGAGCTGAAGCAGTTCTGACTCTGCACACCCTTCAAAACGAAATGGAAAGCAAAACCATAAACGAAGATCTGCTGGACAAGGAAACTAAAGCCCAGAGAGCTTCCTTTCAAACCTTTAGAAAAGAGGAAGAATACTGGAGATTAAAGTCCAGAATCTTATGGTTAAAAGCTGGGGACCGTAATACTTCTTTTTTCCACAGAAAGTATCGTGCTAGACTGTCAAGGAACCATATTGCAGAAATAAAGAATGCTGATGGCCATATCTGTAAAGGCTCCCAACAAGTCAAAGAAGCAGCAGAAATGCATTTTAAAAATCTTTACAGTTTGGACATCCAATGTGAAGAAGAAGAAGAAGCAGATTTTCTCAGTAACATCCCTCCCCTCATCTCTCCGGAGGACAATTCTGATCTTTGCAAACCTGTCACTGAGGATGAAATAATAAAAGTTATCTGGTCCATGGATTCAGATAAGGCCCCTGGGCCGGATGGTTTCACAATTCATTTCTACAAAGCATGCTGGGGCATAATCAAACATGACCTGCAAAAGATGATTTGGGGATTCATGAAAAAAGCGAAAGTAGGGGGCAGCACCAATTCAACCTATTTAGCCCTGATCCCCAAAGACACTAATCCGGAAACCTTCACAAGATTCAGACCAATCTCGTTATGTAATGCCTCCTACAAGATCTTGGCAAAACTCTTGGCCAACAGATTAAAGCCCTTTCTCCCACGACTGATCTCTAGCTCCCAAGGAGGATTTGTAGAAGGCAGGCATATATTGGATAATGTCATACAAGTGCAGGAGACCATACACACAAGCAAGCAAAGAAAAGAGAAAGGCATGCTCATAAAGCTAGACATGGCGAATGCATTTGACAGAGTCAACAGAACTTTCCTCAGCAAAGTTTTGCTCTCCTTTGGATTTTCTCCTCAGTTTGTAAACCTCATCAAAGCCTGCACGGACAATCCATGGATTGCCCCTCTCATTAATGGCAGGCCAACCAACTTCTTCCAAGCTAGGAGAGGCATCAAGCAGGGATGCCCGCTCTCCCCCTTCTTATATATTTTAATGGCTGAAACACTAAGTAGAAAACTCGAAGCAGAAAGAAGGGCAGGTTCTCTTCCGGGCCTCAAACCTACCAGCAGAGTTAACTCCCTGAATCATGCTCTCTTTGCAGATGACTCGATACTTTTGGGAGGTGCCTCAACCAGAATAGCCAAGGCCTTCGATTCAGTCATCAGAAACTACTGCAAAGTCTCGGGAGCCCAAGTAAATGAAAGGAAAAGCGAAGTCTTTAGTTGGAACACTGGCCAGCAGGAGCTCAACAATATAGCTAATATCCTAGGTTTCAAAGGGCATTCCCAATGGGACAAGGTCAAATATCTCGGGCTTCCTATAATTTCTGGAACGAATAGGAGGTCGCTCTGGAGTGACATCATAAGTAAACTCAAAACCAAAATTTCTTCATGGGGAGGTTTCTGGCTAACAAAAGGAGGAAAGGTCATCTTGATTAAATCACAACTGTCTGCCCTACCAATCTATCAAGCTGCGTTCTTGCTTGCCCCCAAGATTGTAATGGATCAGATCTCCACTCTCATAAGAGACTTTCTCTGGCAAGGAGGGAGGGGAAACGAAAAAAAACTTCACCTGGTCAACTGGGATCTAGTAAAAAATTCAAGAGAAGAGGGCGGCCTACAAATCCGTGATCCCTCTCTGGTCAACTTGGCCCTCGGTTGCAAAATACTGTGGAAGATGCTCAAAGAGCCTCTGCACCCTGTCAGCGCTCTGTTGAGAGCTAAATACACAAATAGGGCAGCGTTCAGAGATATTCAATTGGGGTACACAGCAAACAGCACGCTGCTGTGGAAACTATGTATTAAGAGCAGTAAAATGTTTAAGCGCTTTGCGTACAGGATTCCAGGGAATGGGAAAGAAACAAATTTATGGCATGATCGTATAATGGGGAGAGAGCCATTGAAGGATAAAGAGGAAATCGCAGAATTGAAAGACTGGTTAATTTCCGAAGGCAAGAACAGAGTTTATGATATCTCGACATGGGACGCTTGTGGAGATTGGACCGGCTGGGCAATCGATTCCCCTGTTCTGTTGCATGCACAACGTATCAGATTGCTCGAAATGTTGGAAGACGCAGCACCTATTCACATCACTTTGAGGGATCGATGGGGATGGGGAACATCTGGAGAATACTCTACAGCAGCTGGTTACAAAGCCTTTCAAACCTCTAGGAACAGCAAGCATAACGCAGAGTTCTGGAAAAACGTATGGGAGCCCCTGGCACTCCCAAAAGTCAATTTTTTTTTCTGGACACTGGTCCAAAATAAGATTCTAACAGGTGACAACATGGCAAAAAGGAATTTCGCTGGTCCATACAGGTGCGCCCTCTGCAGGAGCAACAATGAAACCGCTCAGCATCTTTTTATTGACTGTCAATTCGCTAAGGCAGTATGGGAACTCATGTTGCAGGAATTTCACATGAATCCTCCCTCTCATTTCTCTGTCTCGGAGCTATTTGCAGATTGGAGACATCTCTACCCTCACAGTATCCCTCAAAAGTCCTTTTGGCGCAAAGTCTGGAATGCTCTTCCTAAGTTTGTGTGTTGGTAGATTTTGATTGCGCGTAATCAGAAGATTTTCAATGAATTGTCTCAAACTCCATTGCAGGTTGCTGCAAAAGCCAGATCATTCCTTTTGGAAGCGGCCCAACAGCAGTACTACAAAGAGGATACTATGCTACAGTCGGTCGAGAAGAGGTGGCTAGAACCTCTTGATCCCCATCGCAGAAAGTACCTTCTCCCTCCCCATACTGCTTCCCCTTCTTGGAGAAAGCGAGATCCAGATGCATCTTTTCAGCAATGGTGGAGAGCACAAAAGACAAATTCCATCTTCTTTGACGGGGCGTCTAAAGGGAACCCTGGACCTTCTGGTGCAGGCGGGATCATTTACTCCCCAAATGGCGCTTCTCGTGACTCTTTCTACTGGGGTCTCGGTTTGAAAACTAATAATCAAGCGGAGCTTTTAAGCCTCCTCAAAGCCTGTCAAATTGCCAGGGAGAAAGGGATCAAAGACATACAGATTTTCGGTGATTCGGAGATCCTCATCAAGAATCTGAACACGGAAGAGAAATTCAGAAATGCAAGCCTAAACAGGCTCCTGGAAAGACTGAAAAGGGTTCTCACAGCTTTCAATTCTTATAAATTCTATCACATTCTGAGAAGCTCAAACAGTGAAGCAGACTTGATGGCCAACAAGGGGAGCGCAACGCAGAAAGGTCTGCTCTTTATAAACGAAGAAAGAATTGTAGAAATGCCTTGTTAACGTCAAGCCTTAAAATTAGCTGCTGCTGGAATTCTAAGATGTAATCTGGGTCGTTAAGGCACAGCCCTGCCCACTCTTTTTCTTATAAATAAAAATCTCATACCCATTCAAGTTAAAAAAACAGTGACTGAAATGTAAACAAATAAGTTATTTCACATGGTGAAAGAAATTTTACTTAGGGTAAAATTGGTCTTACATGGTGTACTTGGGTTCATCTAATAATAATAGGTTAGATGACCAAAAATGGTG
Organism: Pinus albicaulis; assembly: GCA_034641835.2. NCBI lineage: Eukaryota > Viridiplantae > Streptophyta > Pinopsida > Pinales > Pinaceae > Pinus > Pinus albicaulis. The sequence continues at coordinate 35,107 of JAXQQM020074220.1, forward strand.
TAACATTAAGTGTCATATACATGAAGGTTTTAATTTATATGTTTATGCTCCAAAGACCTTGTGAAGAAGCTCTCAACAACCCTCATATAACGTTGAAGACAAGATCCAACATATAGTGAAGACAGCCTTCAACGATGCTAAAGAAATACCTCATGAAATGTTGAAGACATTACACCTCAAGTCAGCCTACAAATTGTGTTAAAGTCGATTGGCATGTCTACTTATTAACTGACTACAATAAATATATATTCCCAGCTAAACTGCACAGAAAAAGAAGAATTTACGGATCTGAAACAAAGTTGCAGGAAGAAAATTGCAGACTTATCTTTGAACTATAGTGCAGATAAAAGACTAAACTCAGTGTGGATTTAAGAGGTGAATTCAGTGCGGATTTAAGAAGGGAATAAGTGTGGATCTCTAAGGTAAGAAATTGTAGATTATCAGTATAAATAACATTGCAGATTTCACTGTATGAAGTGCGGGTATAAAGTGCAGACTTAAGATCATCTCAGCATCTATCTAGGACCCTTAAGCAAGGAAAAGTATTGCGGACATACCACTGTTGTTCTACATATTAACTTGTGATTCCATAACTGTGAAAAGGTCGTAAAAGATAAAGTTAAGGGCATTATGTTTGAAAGAAGGATTTGTTGAAGCTAAGACAGTGATCATAAGAAGAAAGACAAGTCTACAGAAAGGAGAAAGTGAGGAAGGTAAATCTAAAGATTGAACTTCCTAACTACATTCAGTTGCAAGTAGATGCAAAAATAAGATAATTATGTCCTTACATTTAACTGAGCATCAAGAAGTGAAAGCTGGAGACCGAGTTATCTAGTCCCTGTGCAGAACAGTGAAGATTGGAGGAGACGAGAAGAATCAAGTTCGAAGAAGTTGTGACAAGGTCTTGGAATCATATGTAATTCAAGGGTCTAAGACTTGGTCATGGTACTTGTCATTTTAAGATCTATAAGAAGAATTCTTTGCGGTTTTTCCTCTCCAAGAGGGAGAGGTTTTGCCCTTGGCTCTAGGAGCCTAATTTGTGTGTCTTGTGTATTTTGATAATTGACTTGATGAAATATTAAATAAGCTAAAAGAAGAGAATGCATAAGTAAATCAAGTAAGCTCACAAGTAATTATCAAGAAGAGAATTTGTATTAAACACCATCCCTTCAAATTCTCAACAAGGGGTCATAATTACAGAGGGGGATGAGTAAAACTCACCCACCAAATTAACACAAAACCCAAGAGGACAAGCAAGGAGATGACGCCAAAACTCAAGAAAAGTCATCCCAACCAAGAGAATATTGTCTCTAAAGTTATACACTAGGAGAACTTTAGAAGAATGTTGGAGACTGGCCCAACTGCCTACGAATAGGCTCCCTTTTATATAGATTTCCACTGATGGCTTTAAACAATGGGACACCCGAATAAAGGTCAAGCAAACCACAGGCACAAATCATGAAAACTTTCAAGGGATACGATATAAGGAATGACCCTGAAACCCTAATACACCCCCAATCCCAAACACAAAAATAACCTTGACTTGAAAGATACTAGTGGAAAAGTAAATCCAAAAGCTATAAAACCTTATGAAACTAGAAGGAAAATTACGGGCTTTAAAATTAGATAGAGAAAGTGCCTCGATACCAATCACCACAAACCAAGACTGGGAAGTTAAAATAAATACTTACTTAGTCAGTATCTTGGAGCGTCAAGGTGGGTAGAGTTGCCACCAATCCAAAGGTCAGATCAATCTCTATGTTATGTAAAAATAATATGAAAAAACATTGACCCTTGCAAATACTCCCAAAACTGAAGGAAAAAGGATCGAATGAATGTCGTCTTGACACCATAACAAGATCTAATGGGAAATTGACCAAGGGGAGGAAAAAAATGTCCCCCACATTCGTAGAATACCACAAGTAAGGACAAAGAACAACTCGTCGAAGATATTCCCTCTCCACCACCCCATATAACGTTCCATTGCCACCACCCTAGTAAAAAAACCACGCATTTATAATGGGAGGACGATATTTTATGACCTAACACTTGAAAGCATTTACCATAGTACACCAGGTACATGAATGAATATGTGTAAGGCCTGATACATATTTTAAAACACACATTCCTCCCATAAATCATGCGCTCATCAGTGATCTCACAGAATTGTCTGTCAAGTTCTCCCGAGAGAAGGGTCAATCTGCCCTGTGAAACCTCATTCATATCAACTGCAGAATGATGAACAATAGTGTGAAATATAACATTGTACCTCCTCCCAAATGAAACTACCTCAGAGCATTTAACATGAGGGGACTTGAGTTGGTGACCCCAACCCTAGGAACGATGTTTATGCCACGCGATGAAGAGTAATAAACATGTGTAGGGTGTGGCACATGTTTCGAAGACCGCCAACCCACACTCCACTCGCACCCTTAGCATGCTAATCTATTAAAATTTGTCATTATAGGAGTCATTAATGTCACCCCATCCAAGATATTTTCTTGCACATTCACTAACTTATTACATACTTAATATTTCATACTTAATCTCTTTTTCCTAACTTTCAATATAAATAATGTATTTTTCGATATAAATGTTTATGACAATCCTATATATATGTGTGTGTGTGTGTGTGTAATCCAAAAATTTATAACATTATGTTCTCAATGGGGATATATGAGGATGCAAATAAAGTCACAATTTTATATTTAAACTAGTATTTCTTTTGGGAGTAGAGATGATGGGAAATTTCTAGTTTTGAAGTTTAATTATTATTCTTTTCTTTTCGTTAGAATATAAGAATACAAATGTTGGTGGGTTTTTATTTTGTATTATTTTTTATATATAAATTGATTTGAAACCCTAAAATAGTATGGAACCCTTAATTTATAAATTTAATTTAGATTTCTAAATTAAATTATAAACAAAATTGAAAAATATACCTATGAAAAAACAAAAAATATAGAACCCTTAAATAAAGCCCTAAATTTCAAGTTTACCTTGTTAAATTTTGATGATGGTCATGCCATTATTTTAAGTTTTATATAGATTCATTACCTTCAAATTCCTACACGTAGCTATTTATAGATTTCGCTATCATAAAATGTCTTTTTTTTCTCCTTCGTATTTTGAGTATACACTGGTTTATAATAGAAAAGTACCCTCTTAAATAATTAAGAAAAATATTCATAATTAATTTATGTTTCTTGTAATTATGTTTTAGGCGTTTTTTTTCAGCTTGGGGTGAGCAAACACTTTTCACCTCAGCCAATAAAAAGCGTTATTTTTCGTCTTTCTAGCTAATTGAAACCTGACACCTCACTCATCTAACATGTTGGCTCTTTCAACAGGTTTATGCAGTACAGAGGCCCATTTGGACAGAGAGAAAGGCATCCCCTAGTAGCCATGGTGTAGTACAAAGGCACATTTTCCCATTTGCGCAAAGAAGGCATCCCAGGGTAGCCATGGTGATTTCACTGTTGATGAACTTGATTAACTATGGCATTCTTCATCCTATCCTTCAACCAAATTCAAATTTTTTCTAACATCAGCGCCTGGTCGAGGAGGGTTCAACATTAAATTCCCTAGAGCTACAGGAGTTTCCATATTGCTCTGGCCAAAATTTGAAGATCTCTTGGCGAAAAAGCTTTGATCCCCTCACATTTTTTCAGTTGAGCTAAGGGATTCAATTCATTAGCCAGTCAAAAGGATCATTCAACACAACACACCTAAGATAAAGGCATCCATGACAACAACCAGCGAAATCTAGAGGCAGGAATATCACTCTCAATCTCAAGTAAATAGGTTGACAGCTTCTATGCATCGTTGGATGTTTGATCTCGATTCGAAGCCTACAATTGGCTCCAGGCTAGAGTTGAGGAATTTGGTCAGAGATTTGGAGCGAAGCTCTAAATTCTTGAGATCGTTGCCCTCGGTGGCCAGTCTAATGGAAAAATCTCTTTGCTAGAAGCTCTACTGGTCTTCAGATTCAATGTTAGAGAAGTTGAAATAGGAATGCGAACGTTATTGATGCTGCAAATGGTGCACGACCATTCGGCTCTAGAACCTCGATGTCATTTTCAGGATGGGGATTATGATGACTATCAAGCTCCAATTGCATTGTCTTCTACTATTTTTGATGCCATCATAATCAAAACATACGAACTTTGATGTCGACCATGATTTTTGCACGGAATGTTGTGCTAGTGGTCTAATTTGGCAAGGTATTTTTTACTGTATTTTATTTCTTGGAACGGGGAAATATTGAAATGGTCATTTATCCCCATTTTTCATCGTTGACCATTAAAGATGCTAAAAAATTGTCATTCGAATTTGTTATGCTTAATAGTTGTCTGTTCTTTTTTATCATCCAAAAGATAAATATCGCAGCACTGGCCTAGATGTCGTATAGATTCAATACCCTACGTGTGTTGACATCATTGTGTGCAGACACGGCCTCACTACCTGACCGGATTACCTGCAAACTCTCTGAAATAACTTGGTGTTCCATAAAGTTCCACAAAATGTATATTTCCACACCCTCCTTTGAGATGTTGGGTCCTGCACCGACCTATATAGTATCTACCAAAAAACAAATCAGTATCCCTTAATAATCTCTTTCAGGTTGCAATAATGCCTTCTATGCCACATGAATGGTAGGTATGCGGTGGATTTTTGATGTATTTATTGCATTAGTAAGTTAGTGACCTTAAATTGTACAAAGAAATAGAAGTTATCTGGAAGAATATGGTAAACCTAATTTATGCTAAGATTTGTGTGTTAACCTATAACCATATGAATTTATCTATGTTATTCATGTCGTCTAAGAGTGCTCACCCGTAAGAAACCTAGAAGAAGAAAAATTTTATAGTTCCTTTTTTTGGTTTCTCCATGAGTAACCCGTTTCCTTAGAAACTCCCTGCCTGCTTATGCAAAAATGAAATAAGATGGGTGACCCTACTACAATTCTGTAATTGTTTTCATACATTTTGTGAGAGTATGCCAATTTTACAAGAGGGAAAACATGACTAAACCTAAATGTGAGTTTTATAAATCTACGAAAATCATTTTGGTTATCATGTTTTTTTTTTCTCTATAATAAGAAGCTTAATACTTAATATTTGACATTCCATATGGGATTTGAAAATATGCATCAACCGGTTTTTTTCGTCTCTTTCAGAGCCATGGGTCTCTGCATCCCTCTTCTAGAGAGCCATAGCAGGAATTCCTAAACTAAATTTCCCCTGCATTATGGCTTTTAAAGCCTTACCCTGTGCGCCATAGCACCAAAAATCATTTGGTACACAAACCTAGCACCAAAGTTGATTCAGTACAGCCTTGTTCTGGATTGTTTTTAGATTAGTAAAGACAACCATATAAACTATATTTAACATCCAAATGTCTTTTACGATTGGAAATTTAATATAAGGACTGAACAAATTCTGAATGAAAGACTCCCTTGGATTCCTGTTGAGGCAATTCCTCTGTTGATAAAGCTTCTTAAGATGATTCGTTTGCTGGGAAAATAAAATTTTAGGAAACTTCATTTTTACCATTGAAATTTTGTTCCATGTTTAAAATCGATGCCAAATTTTAAATGTGGCTTCTTTCAGGTCCAAGATCATTTTTGAGTATGCACAAACAATCATAAAGCATAACATTAAGTGATATTATCTGTGCCTGAGATTTGTACATATTTGAAAGTAATGAAACAATATTCATATACAAATAAAGTAACTATGGTGCCACATATTTTTAGATTGATTTGACATGCACCGTTAAAGAAACAGTAGGGCTTTTATAGGTTTTACATGACCTGTCATAGGCACATACAATTTGGTGACAAATGTGTAGAGGGATTATCATTGTTTTGGAATATTTTCTTATTTCTAGTCATCCATAGCCCCATATTGCGAACAATGGCAAAGCTTGATGAGATGCCACTCTCTTATTAGTGTACCACATTCAAAACAAGAGAAGTGAGATTCCCTTTTCCATTCATTTTCCCATTGTATTTCTCTGCCCAAACCTCCATAACATTTTTTTTTTAAAAAAAGTACAAAAGGATGATTCACAATTTCATCGTTGATTTTGCATAGAATTCATTTGCTTGACCATGCCAATTTCTCCTGCTCATTATACAAGGTTAGTGTTTTATTTGATAAGGCCAACAACAGGAATATTTTGGTTGAGAGGTCTATTTAAATTACAAGTATTTTTTCACCTTCATTTATTTTATCCTTCATCATCTTCTCTCATTCTAGATGCATACCCTAATTTAGTTGTTAATTCTACTCTACCATAGTCTTTGACCATATCAATTTATCTTGTTCAATGAGATTAATAGCGTTATGTTTTAGTAAGAAAATATTGATTCTCATCTTAATATAATCCTCTGTGCAAATCAATATAAGTAGCAATTTTCTTGTCTTTGCTCAAAGCGGGATCCATAGCATCTGACACCTTATAGACACTCTAATATGTAGAGAATTAATTAGTAGAGTTGGAAATCTGTAATTCCCAAAACATTACACTCATCCCATGAGTCCCTTTATTATCACTCAGATTTTCCTTGAAGTTGTAAGAAAATGAAAGAAACCCTAGGTAACCACTAACCAACCTTCAGATACAGAATCTAGCCAATCTGTATCTAGAGAGGGCTCTCTCTTTAAAATTTAGCTTTGTTCTTAGAAAGTTTTAGGCTAGTTATAAGTCCAAGAGTTTTGTTTGAATTTGAATGGTGGAATCCGCCAACTAAGGGTACGATTGAGTATTTCAGGCCATTGGGCTATGGAGTCGAAAGGATGGCTTTACTGGATTAAGTTTCTACACACAAGATGGCTTTGCAGGGCAAGATAGCCAAACAGAGAACAATTTTAGATCTTAAAGTGAATGGAATGGATTTTGAAGGGATGAAAGGCAATTAAGAATCTTTCAACATGTTCAAAAGAAAGAAAGTGAATGATTACAAATAAAGAGCAGTTAAGAATTCTTTACTATAGTAATCAAAATGTTTAAACCAATGAAACAAGAGCAATTAAGAATTCATTGTTTATAACTGGTTTAGAAGAAAACATTTAGAATAATCACAATTGAAATCAGAGTACACTTAAGCAATTTCTGATTTATTCTTTTTTGTCAATTATTCAGAAATGGAACACAGTGATATTATAAACAGATATAAAACTTAAAACATAGGATAGAAATGACTTATTGAACTGTAGTCTGACACATGAATCCTGCAAAAAGTCTTGAGCTTCAAATCATCATCCAGCAAGCCACAAAGAAATTTCTCCAAAGCACTTTTATTCCAAAAAGATCAATGTTACAGCAAAGTAGTAGAATCCACTCTCAATACTCCTTTCGAGGGCTTATTTATACAAAAACTATTAACAATATCTCATAACAAAAGAGATATAATTTAGGGTGACTAATGAATAGATTACAATACAAATGGAGACATATGGTCTCGTAGATAGGATAAATCAGTTGATGCTGTGTGTTGTCTCCTCTTTTTTATAATGTGTTGGAAGCAGTTCCTTTATTTTAGCTCGTTGTTGTCTTCTTGAGTAATTCTTTTTGACTGCCTTGCTTGTCTGATACTCTTTTATTCTTACTGATACACTTTAACTGCTGAACTGATACTCTTTGACTTTTATTCACCTATTTATCCTTTATCAAGATATACCTCAGTAAAATAGGCCAAAAATTTTTACCCAAGGATAAATTTTATAAAAGTTCCATCATCTCATCCCACCATTGAACTTCTGGCACTCTGGTTCTTTGAAATTTTCTCAATGTTTCATCAGCTTCAGTGTATTTGAAAAAATTAGGCTGATATGGAAACAAATGTTTTATTTCATGTTCAAGATAAAATAAACTCTCCAATTTTTCATAAAGGCTTTTCCCTGTTGGCAATGTTCCTGCTGCTGTACTGGTCGAAGAACTGGCTTGATCATCAACCTGTTTGTTTACTTTTGCTACAAAACTTTCCAAATCCATTAATCTACCTTCTTCATTAACAGGACTGGGCAAACCTTTATTTAACACAACATCAAATCTTTCTTTGAAGGTAAAAATTTCTTGCTGCATGTCTGAACACCTTCTTTCAAGATTTTGCATAAGAGTCCTTTTGGTAAAAACTCTTTTGATTTCCAAGATGGTTCCTGTCCTGTCCTGAATTCCAACTTCTGCAAGTTGCTGCTTATTCTGAGTATTCAAAAAATTGATAAGTCTATTAGCTTCTTTTGGCATATTCCCTAACTCTTCCCTTGCTTTCTCAATTTCTTCCAGAGCCAATCTGACTAAATCCTGTTGTTCATATATTATTTGAATAGAAGACCAAACATTCTTTATTGATTTAATAATGTTATACCAAAGAATTTCTTTTAGTTCACTTAAAGGTCTTTCCATTGTAAGATCCTTTTCCAATGCTTTAACTGATTTTTCTAGTTTTTTTATTTCTCTTGTCTTCTCAGCAACATTTATTTTTTATTGATCATATTTATTTTCCAGAGTAGAAAGCTGAGACTTTAAGCTTTGGAGTTCTGTCACTTGTAGTTTTAATTCATTCATTGCTTTGATTAATTCATCAGAACCCTTATCAGAAGTGTTCACCTGTGTTAGCTCTGCTTGTTGGCCTGTGATTGATGTACCTGTTCCTGTGGCTGCCTGTGTTGTAATTGCTGGAATAATGGACTCTTTATCTTTTAATGCTTGCTCAAGTTCTTTTTCTGTTTCAGCAAGTCGTTCATTCATTTTTAAAAGTAAGTCCATCACCTCTTCTTCTGAATTTTCCTTCATTACTTCTTCAGTCTGAGGGTGTCTTGAAGCTGGTAGTTTCAACTGTTTTCTCAATGCAGCAATGTCATCATCTTTCTTCTTGATTAATGCTTCAATGCCCTTAACATCCTTAGGATTATGACCCAAACTGATAATTATTTCCTCCAAAGATTTTATCCTGTTATCCTTTGCTTGGGAAGAAGCTTTCTCAATTTGCAGCTGGGTGTTTGTATTATTCAAAGAATCCTGTAATTCATGAGCTGCCATAGCTTTGCCAGTGAGTGTAGAATATATCATTTCTCCAGTCTGCTTGTGTAATTCAATCTGGTCCAAAGGATGAATATCCTTTGCTAGGACCTCAAAATTGGTTCTGATATAATCAGCTGCTGTCTGTGGTTGTTGCACTTTGGGTTTAAAATGGCTCATTAGCATTTTACCCTGTTGAATGTCAAAATCTGACATTAATCTCTCTTGATTTTTTGGAGCCATTTTAAGATATTGATTATACACCTGTATCCTCAATGGATCATTCCTCGTTTTTATATCAATGAAAGTCTTCTTTATGTCTCCTGCATCTTTCTTTGGAGGTTTAAAAGAAGATATTTCTGTACTTAGCTGCCTATGCATTGTCTTTCCTTGAAGATCAGAGTATGTACCACTAACTGAACTTGTTTGCTGACTATCTTCTCTTTCTGGAATATCAATGATTTCTTCATATGATTCAACTTCTGGAAGTGGATTCATTTTCTTCCTTTTAGCCTGAGGCTGTTTTGAAGATTCCTTGGGAGGAGTAGGACCTTCAGTCTCTCTTTTCTTGCCCTTTTCAATATTCAGCGGAGTTTGCAAGTTTGGCATTTCTACTGGATGAATTTCTACTGGATCGGTTTGAGGAGGAACCTGTACTTGTCCTTGTGCCTTAGATGTTTGAGGTTGTTCAGTCATTTTGAATGTTTCAATCACTTGTATTTCAGGCTCTTTCTCTTTTCCTTTGGATTCAACTGCAATTGATGGAATATTTTCCTGTGATTTTTGTTGAAAATTCCTTGCTGAAGAAGGACCAATGTCTGGTACCTGCACTTGCCCAAAAAATTCTAGGTCAAGCATTTTTCCAAGATCTTTCATTACATTGTCCATATTGTCTTCTTCACTATTCTGTTCAATTAATGTTCCTTCTACCCATTCATCTGTATTGGCATACTTTTCAATTTCAGGGATTCTTCGATGCATGTAGGGTGCTGATTTATTTTTCATTCTTTTGTCACAAATAAAGTTGAATGGGTCATAGGGTACCCAATGGAAACTTTTCTATAATCTGCAATGTTCCTCTAATATCTTTTGAGCTTCTTCCCCTCCATCCCTAGAATTGCAGATAAATGGACCTAATTGGCTCTTTATCCTGAGTTGAGCCTTTTTCTTGGCATTACAGAAGTGAATTATATCTGAATTGTTCATTTTTCTGAAATAATCAAGTGCAAAAAGTCTCATTGGAACATATCTGGGTAACTTGAAAGGGCTCAATTCACATCCGTAAATTCTAATTTCAGTATGATTCTGATAGAAGTACCAGTCACCTATCTTGTAATGTTTTGAAAGCTGAAGGATTTTCTTAATTTCATTGCTGAGTCTTGGAGGGGAAACTCCTGTCAACAAGGTAGTTGCAGGATGTATGAAAAGATCAATGAACTCAATATAAGAATAGGGAGAATCTGGGGAACAATGAGTAATGGCTGACCAAAAGATAACAGATCTTGGATTCCCTTGGGTATCAATATTTTTAATATAGAAAGGGAAAGTTTCTAGCTGGTAATAGAGGATGAGATGGTAAATGACAGTAGAATACTTGAATACTTTCTCATTCTCTAATCTCATCAATTGATTATGAATCTTATCTGCAATGAAAGATGCAAAGTCGTACTTGACAGAAGGAGGCTGTCCAGGGGTGAACATAGATAATAACACCAGGGTTAAATGGTCGACATACTCACTGGTATTAAAACCCATTATAAAAGATATCATACTCAAAATATTTTGACCTTCTTCAGTGAAATAAACATTAGCATAAGGGGGAGGGCCTATAGGCTGATGCTCTGGCCACATGAAGGTTTGGCAAATGCGAGTTAACTCCTCTTGGGATAATTTAGTGGATTTTTCCAATAACTCTCCCATTAACAAAGGAGTAAGGGCTTCACCAGGCTGAAAATGTAACATATCATTGATGGATTGAGCAGTAATGGGAAAAAGGATGTTCTGGCTTGGGGATAAAACTGCTCTTTGATTTGGATCATAATTAGCATGGAAATAATGGATAATTTCAGGAAAGATATGGACTGAGGGAAAAAGGTATCTAGGAAGACCAGACTCCCATAACCCAATAATATCTGAGCCTTTCAAATAATTGTCTCTGCAGCGACAATGAATTCGAAGGGGGCTTTCACTAAAAACTAAGTCTTTAATCTGAAAATCTTTATCCACTAATGATAAGTAATCCAAATCTCTATGAGGGGCATTCAATGGGGCTACATTAAGGGCTACCGGAACTTCCATTTTTTTTGGTTCTTGTGTATTCAAATAAACGAAAATTCGGGGGTTTTTAATGGAAACGAGCACAATCTCAGGTTTGAAGAAATAAATTGCAGTTCTGGGAACTAAAACACATCACACTGGAGCTCTTTCAGACTATGTTGTGGAAATTAAACATCAAACGAGGATTTTTAACAGAGTTCAGCGGGAAATGGGAATAAATACATGTTGATGGGAAAATGGCAGTTCTTAACAGGTACAGGCTGACGGCGGATAGGTGCTGGGATGCTGGTTTGACAATGGCCTTCAGCAAAATTCGGTAATGGCAGTTTGACAGTGGATTTTCAAAATTTTCAGTGTGGAGGGCACATTCACTTTCAACACACAGAATGAAGAAAAAACACGATTTTTTTTTTTTGTTCGCAAAGTCAAATGGAAAACATTTATTATTATTATTTTATTAAATGGTGTCAGGGTGTACGGTGGACACGTCACGGGGAAAAGGCGGTAAGCGGTATATTCCGCACCGCTTTTGGGAGCAGGTGGTTTTCCGCGATTTGGCAGCGATTCCATTCAGCACACGACACGTGGCCAGTGCACTGTTTGGAAACCGCTCTGATTTTGCACGTTAATCTTCAAATGAGGGATGGCTAGCGGAATTGAAGCGGGCCGTCGATCTTGGAGCGGGCGATCAGACGGATGATATGACATGAAGTTGGTGGGGTATTTAATGTGCGGGCCCAAAAGAATTAACGTTTAATTAATTATTTCGAGCGGCATCTGATTGGTGGAAGGGAAGTTATTAGTTAATCCGGATGATTAATTAATCCTTGGGTTATGAGGGTCGGGGTTGTGGCGGGATTTCGAATTTTATTTTATTTTCGTTTAAAACATAAAAAATATATGTTTAAACTTTTTCGATGTATTTTTATTTATATGGAAATAAATTAATGAAATTTATTTACCATAGGGGCGGGGATAGTTTATATTGATATGTTTTTTGGCCAAAGGGCATATATATTGGGGTTTTATTTCATCATGTGGGTTTAAATACTTCAGCCAAAAACTTATAATAAGATGGGTTTTTGGGATATTTATGTAAAAGGAGTTATATACTATAGGATAAGGTATTTTCACTAGGGATTTAATAAATAAAATCAAATGTTAATATGACAAGGGGACAAGGAAAACTCAAAACACTTTACAAATCTAGGAAAGTGAAGATTTCTGAAGCAAATTGTATTATATCAACTTCAACACTTAGACTTAGAATAGCAAGTAATTTTGAGGGATTTTTTTATGAAATATAGCATGATTTCCCTAAGTAAAATGGAATTTTACTTAGGAAAAGATTAAAATTGAATGAGTGTAATGATGAATAACTTCAAGTACTTAGGTCTTTTCAATTATTGGGCCGAGGGTCCAGTCCCTCCAAAAGTCAAGGAAATGCCTTGAGCCCCTTTAATCTTCAAATTCCTTAGCACTTAGGGGAAATTAGTAAAATCTTTAGGGAAAAAGTGAGATGGGAAGTTAATGATTTTGACTTTGCTTTGCTCTGAAATTCTGCCAATGTAGTGTTCTGCCTTTGCACTTTGTGATGAAAGTAAAATTGAACACATTTAGAACCATCATTCATCACATATAACTTTGCAACACCATCTACCTACCCTATCTACTTTATACTACCATTTTATCTTCTTTATTAGGGTGCACTTGGACTGGCAAACCCTTATCAATCTTCTTTTTCTTTTACATGGAAAACCTATCTAAGTCTACACTTATTACATCCAAGGGCTCAGATTAAACTGTTGAGCACCTTTTTATTAACTCTACCTATCTACTTATCTGCCAAGATTAAACTGTTTGGTCAGATATTTATTCTCTATTCTACAACATGAAATTGAAAAATGAATGAGTCAAGTTTAAATAGTTTGACTCTTCATAAATTGTGGCAAAAGTTTAACAAGCTGCACACAATTTGGCTTATTACAAAAAATGAAATAGTAGTGGCATTTGGAATTGCACACTTTCCTTGGCCTTTGTTTTTGTTTGGGGTTCATTTCTTTCACTTTTTTGACCATTTTATTCTTTTCACCCTTTAATTTTTCTTTTAGGGTATACCCTCTTTACATTTTTTAAATTTTTTGATTCTTTGATTTTTTGAAAATATGGAACACCTTTGTAACAAGAAAAAGGTTTGACATATTACATAGTGGTCTATTTTTGTTTGGGGTTCATTTCTTTCATTTTTTTTTGACCATTTTATTCTTTTTACCCTTTGATTTTTCTTTTAGGGTATACCCTCTTTACATTTTCTTTAAAAAAAATTATTTTTTAAGAATATGGAACACCTTTGCAACAAGAAAAAGGTTTGACATATTACATAGGTTCACAAGCTGAATTATGAAACATTACCACCTATTAAAAAATAGGAGTCTACCCAGTGAACAAGGTTGCGCCGACCAGGTGGCCACATGTGAGCAATCACACTTCTAGAGAGGGGGCAATTTTGAGGGAAAGTAGGGGCCACCAAGGAGGGTGAAGGGCCCAGTATAAAAGGAGCAAAGTGAGGCACTCCACATTGTCTTTTGACTATCACACTTATGAAAATTCCAATCCTCGTTAGTTGTTCGCTACAAGGTTTGCGTTTGCTTAGCATGGGATTAAAGGGAACTGGAATCGGTTTCAGGAATTTTGAGTGTCTACCTAGTCAGTAATCGCAGGAGTCCACTTCATGGTTTCCATGGGGCTTCAATTTCAACATCAGACTTCAGTTGCACATTTTCTAGGGCATAGAGGTCGTGTTGGGTTGATTCATTGATTCTACCTTCTTAACTGGGAGAAAGAATTGGAAGAATAATTTATCCTCGAGCCACCGTGTAGTAAATTGAAGTGGTGTTTTGGGCCATTTTTTTTAGGGTCAAATTAGGTAAGTTCTTACGGTAGTGTGTAGGCTCACTAGAGGAAAAGTCATGGCCAGAGCGAAGGGTCGAAGAATTAGGCCCTCTGGAGGAAAACCAGATCAGCTGAGTTTCTATTTTCAGTTTAAGGGTTGTTTCCCAATAAGAGGATTTTGGTGTAGTACCACCCGCCTGTCCAATTGAACTTATTCAACAATTTGGAGTGGCTTTCATCACTACTTGGGTCCAAAATCCAAACCCTTTGGTTTTTTGTAGATTTTTTTTGGAGAGGAGAGTCCATGACGTACCTTCATGATTTGGCATTTATTCAAATCGTAATCACCATTCAAGAGTTGTCAAAGAATGTATTATTCATACGGGGTCATCTACATCAAAGCCACAGGAGTCTTCATCACATGGACAAACAAACATATTTTTGGGTTTCGTGTCACTTAAGCGGAATGCCTTGTGTTGTTCAATATTTCTTCATTTTATGCATTGCACCATGTGATTTAATAAAATGGTTTTACATATGTTGACCTCATTCCAGGGTGTTGAATGTGTGATTGTTGTTACTTTATTGTGTTGTTATCCAAGTTCTTTTTTGGTATTACCATTATGACTTTTCCATTAGAAGGACATAGTATGATGCTTGTGCTACGGAACAAATGAATGATGATGATTCACAGCATGGATCCGAGGAATAAAAGGTGTGGTACAATAAGCGTGCATTACAATGATTAATGTGTATACCTAGAAAAGCACACGAGGAAAAATATCGTTATGAGTTCTGCTTGAATTGTACCCACTTAGGAGCAAGAAGGATGTTGGTAATGAAATATGTTTCCTGTTGGCATGGCTGCTGTATATGCCTGCTTTTACATCAAGTTTGTGTTCCATTTAATATTTCTTCCAAGAAATAACATTTGGTATCGAAGTCTTGTTGCCTCCTGGATCTTCAACAGAGTGGTTGGGCGTTTTCTAGAATCCTCAATCATTAGCCATGATGAACACAGCTTCTTGGATGCCTAGATATGCAAAAAGTATGGATTTGTACGTGGATTTTTAGATTCGTGCTTGATCTACAAGGAGATGCCTAGATCTACAACGAAAGGTGATGCATATCAAGTCTACTTGCAGCAAAGATAGATTTTCCATGAAGAAGTTCTGATATGGTGGATATTGTGTTTTAGGAATAAAACCGTTAAGATTCATCAACATATCAGAAGGTAACAGCAAAGCAGTGTGTGTGAAGCTGAGGTCATGTTATTGATTCATCATGGGATGATGGGAGAAGTGAAAGATAAGACATAAGGTCAAAGTAGTGTTTATAGAGCACCTGCCTGATATTGCAATACACACTGAACATAGTTTCCAAACTTCATAGAGACAGCTCGAAGCCTAAAACCACATTTTTGACCTCCCGCCCAGAAGAGATGTAGATTCTTCATTATTTCGACATACTAAAGGCGTAAGTCCGAACCCCAACCTGAAAGTTGATTTTTGTAGCACTGGCTATGTTCTAAGCCTTGTAATTTCAGAGAGGTTAACACATGCATTAATAATAACACAGGAAACGAAAGTTGGAAAATTCCTTCCAGAAGTGCTTTTGAAAAAGAAAATAATTATTTTTATCATTCCGTAAGTGGAACTGGGAAAATAATAATTTGACCGTGATACGTAAAAAACGTGACGAGTTGCCTGTAGCAAGTGATCAAGCTAATTTAATCTTAGTCGTTGATTGACATTCAATCTCAATTTTTTATTTTTCAACGAGAATACTATAAAGGAAGGCTTGAGGTCATTTGTAAGATACACCGAGAGGATCTAGAGATCAATTTTTTCTAATCTGACAAAGAGCATAAAGAAAATCAAATCTAAGTGGATTCGTATCATGTTGAGGGACAAAGTAATTACGATATTTTCCTGGTCGAAGAATACACAAGATAGAAGCTTAGATCATATTAGCATAGGCGTGTTGATATGCGGTGGCAGAGCGGCCAGCTCCCACATGTGAGATTAAAGGCGTAAAGCTCCATGGAATTCGAGATTCAATTTGAGGGTCAGCGCCCAACCAGAAAATGAGAGTTGGGGTGAGTAGACCGAAAGAGGTTGAAGGGAAGATCCAAACTAATAGAAGACCGTTATTAAGCCATTTAAAACACTATATCAAGGGTAACAGAGATTGTAGATCCGTGGTCATGGTCGTTCAGTTTCCGCATCAATGAGATTTCTCTCATTAACTTTTCGTCAGTCACACCCAGTATTCACAGAAAGCATCCTAAATTTGTATTTAAAATTCATCGTACAATATATAAACGCTCACATATAAGCACCTGCTTTTCAAACGCGTATCAGTTTTTCGTAGGGACATTTGTCCAAAAACAACGGTTTTTAGGTTTAACTATCTTTTCGTTTAGTTTCATTTTCTGCCACAAATGTATTTTTAATATGAAGGTTGCTCAAGAACTGGACACATTTTTCTGCATATGTTAATAACTTGTTAAATATGAATTTACAAGAGAGAAGCACGTGTTCACTTGTACATAGGGATTTGAGATCCGGTTCTTGAATTCTCACGATGGCATCGCAGCTGGCATTGTTAAATAGTGAAGACAGCAGATCCGGTGACGATGATATACCGAAAATCTACATAAAGCGGAAAATTCGAATCCCTAGAGGATCACAGCCTGTGCCCAGAGTGACCAAAATTTTCGGTAGACTCTTCTCAAAGTGAGTCACCTAGAGGCAACTCGGATCCGAATTTCTGTCGCAGCCAGAGGGAGCAATGCGAGTCGGTAGGGATGCAACTGCCAAGAACAGTTTTGATTTATTATGAACAGAGTGCTAGGAGAGGAAGAAGCGGTCGTTGTTGTAACTTCTCGGGAAGTTCCTTGTCGTGAATTTCTGCTTCAAGATCCTGTTGTGAGACCCCAGCATTCACGAGCTCCACAAGGAGTGTGTTTCACCGCCGCAGGTAGAGAGGGAAGAAAGCAAACAAGATGGGATATTCTCATGGCTCATGGAAGCTCGTGATTTGAGATTTGGACCGGTTGAGGGAGCCTCCAACTACGAGATCGATGAGGATGAGTATGCCACAGTGCCTCACATCCTTGAGGAAGATGGGCAACATTGAGCCGTATTTTCATCATAACCGCGCTTGGGCAAGATCTGGAGGAGTCCACCTTCCTGATCACAAACCTTGTCAGGTGCCCATGATCGCTAGCAGGATGGAGGAGTTTTCAGATCCATGAGTGATGGAGAAAGATGGCTTGTTAGTAGCGTTGGTAGTAGAGGCAAGAGTATAGAGGCATAGTGCAAATAGCTTCAACATCGGAATAATGCAGAGGGCAACATTTCTGGACTAGCACCCGCGTCAGATTTCGCCGCAGGTGCATCCACTAACGCTGTTCAGCTTTTTTGGTGGTTTTGCCTTTCTTTCTCAAAGAATCGGTTGTGTGCATGTATGTAGGTTAGTAGCACATGGGTTGCGCATGTATGTATAACACTTATATAATATATTACGGATACCACCGCAATAAGCAATTGTTGTACTCGCATTTGTATACTTTCCTTCCTATTTTACTCTATATCTTTCTATATCTTTATACCATTATTTTAATGAAGAGGTAAAAAAAACCCCTTTTTATTATCTTTCATGGGATATTTGATCGATCAAGTAATTGTCATGGAGGTTTTACCTTTTTATATATTAACCCGATATTTCCCTTGCCGCATTCGGCCAAATAAGTATCAGAAAATTATGAGTCATGGAACAACCCATACTTCAGCACTATTCTCATTTTTCGTTATGGCATGTCGGTACCTCGTTCATACCGCCGTTATTTCTGTGCCTTATGGTTTCCCCTTCGGGGAAACTAGGTCACGTTGCATCAGCATATTTTTGTAATTATTGAGTTGCTAAGGGGAATCGAGGATCATGTCGACATTTGTATAAAGAGCTCGCGGCCGTGGAACCGAGGTTGAGCCCCACATACGCATCTTGTACTGCTTATCTTGTCATTAATTGAATGCACAAAGATTCGTTGTTTCTTCCGTAATTTTATTACTGTCCCCGATCGAGATTCGGCCCACTTTTCCGATCGTATTGTCCTTCCTTTACATTGTTTTTATGGTTTAGTCGGATTTCATTAATGTTGGCATAATTAACTCACTGTTGAGAATGTCTTTTGTAACTTAAATCTATTTAATTGCTGTTACTTTATATGTGTATGTTTATGGATTTAAACCCTGTAAGGATCTACAAGAGGTCGTGTGCTTCGTGTCTCCAGACATACTGTGAGAAATTGAACAATTCACATGTTATCCACCGAGATTCTCTTGATCACACACTATTGTATCTTCATGCACAAATACAATCTCTTCTACCATTGACTTACTACATGCGGAAATAAAATCAATTGCATGCACACATTAAAACCATAAAAATTCGCACATATGAACACAAGATTTCATGGAAAGCTTAAGTCAAAAACCTAACTATCTCAGATATTATATATGTCATAGAGATCATGTAGCAACTATCATACAAAGCTCCTCACAAGCTCTCAAAAGACAATTCCAATTTGTTGTACACACTAATCAAGCTTGAGATCTAGAAAACACATTCTCCAACTTCTACTTGATAACTCCGCTCTACTACGCTAACCTCGAAGAATAGCCTTGATGAGTTCGAATTGCCCTACCTTGCTCACGTAGTCTTTAAAGGCATCTCATCGAGTGTTGGATGAAACCTATGTATCACTATAGTCAAATCGATAGTCCCACCGTTTCTTTTCTAATTCATCTCTCTTAACTCGGTTCCACCGAAACCGTCCATGCATCAAGTAATCGATGTATTCTTTAGTTGATTAATGAGTTTATAATTAGTGAAGCAATTAATAATTAATTGTACCACTCTACTCAGTGTATCAATCGGGCTAGATTTGATGTAGTCCTAAGGCTCCACCGTGTTTAGCTTAGTTAAACTCAACGCAACTCCATTAACTTCCTCAATCAACTCCACCAAACTCTCTCATTGAGTTCTCCTGTTCAAGTGGTCTTGCCTGCACAGCCTCCACTTAACCCTCAGGACAGCGACCTTTCCGTCAGCCTCATGGTTGACATCTATGCACTTAACTCATGCCCACAGAATAAGATAATGTTTAGAGTCCAAGATATTAAGAGTTTGTTTAATATTTCCATATATCTATTTTTATAATCTGCCACCAGTCAGATTCCGCCTCAATATGTCTAAAATATAAAATCCATCTATTTTTCCAACTTGACCAACCATCCAGTCAGCATCCCGTGAATCCATAGAATATGATCGATGTTCAAAAATAATATAGTCTAAAAATAGACTTTGCGACAAAAAATCACTCCGTGTATTCCACCTAGTTTAGGTGATCACTTTCCAACTAGGATCATGGAATGATGTTTTAGGATGCCTACTCCATCGTTTCTGTTGCAATTTCACACTCCCTCTCAACAAGAAAGGATTGTCTTTACGTTACATGCAACTCATGCATCGCCCGCAACTCACAAGCGCCTTGCGTGCAACTCCATGCATCTACTTTGCAACCCCTCTCCGAAAATGAATAGGCTCCAAACAACTCAATCGACCGATGCATCTATCATCAAAGTTCTTGACTTCGCCGGTACCAACCGATGTCATCGGGAACCACCGCGCCGGCGGAACCTCGCACCCATGCACCGTACTTGTTGTCAACTCCGATCCGCGTCCGCATCCAACACCGTCACTTGATCCGCCCCCGCATCAATCCAACTCGACTGCTGCTGGTCGCTGCGCTCGTGGGTACCCCGTAGCTGTGTTCAACGGCGGGGAGATCCCACACCATCTCCATGAACTCGCCCCGAAATTTTGGGATTACTCACGTGCTGCCGCCCACCCCAACTCCGGTGGGCATTTAGCGGCACTCCCTTCCGCCTATCCGGAAAGAAATTTCTTTGCATGAGTGGGTTGCCTTAACCCATGTGTGATCCTCGCTCCCGTGGGTTGCTACGATCTCGAGGTTCACTCTTACCCGATGCAAATCCGCCTCCCGCTCGTTTCCAATTGCATGGCTTACCTCCCTTGCCGCAGGGGAAGCTTCAGAGAAATTTAAGTCCGTAGATTTTGCTCGAATCTCAACCTCCTTGACTTGTCCTTCCTCATCCACACTAACTCCTACACTCCCAAGCTCATCCCTGAAAGGGACAAACTTTGTCAAGCATACCCAACAGTGCCATTCTTCTCCATTTTATTTTCCGAGTTTATCCTTCGAGCGCCAACTTCCCGGTCGCTCTTGCTTTGGAAAATTCCGTCAAAGCCGCATCAAGAATGGAGAAGCTTTACCATGAAGGCCAGACACTATGTGATCCTTCACACCTTCCAAAGAATCCTTCGACACCTCGCTACCTTCTTTGCCATGCGGCCACCAGCACGGCGAGTAGGTCACTTCGCATCTACGGAACTCCTTCAACCTATTGTCATCCGAAATATCCACCCAATCTCATTCTTCCATGCAATATAATCTGCTGCCCTCAAGTATATCGAGAATCACAATCCGTTGAAAGACATCCAACTTTTACCAAGAAATCACTATAGCAATTTTGAATTCCACTCACATAAACTCAATCGTTTCACGTTTTCAGACTGTCCACCATCAATATCCTTTCCGATACCATGAAATTTAATAACCGATAGCGTTGTCCATGAGATTATCCCCATCACACACTATTTTATCTTTCAAGTGCACAATAAGGTAATCTCTTTCTACTCATTGATCACTACATGCGTAAATAAAAATCAATTGCATGCACACATTAAAACCATAAAAATTATACATATGAACATAGCATTTTGTGAAAGCTTAAAGTCGAAAACCCCAACTATCTCATATTATATATGTCATAGAGATCATGTAATAATCATCATACAAGCTCCTCACAAGCTCTCAAGAGATAATCTCCAATTGCCACACAATAATCGCTGTGATCTACAAACACATTCTCCACCGCCACTTGATAGCCCACTCCCATTGCGTAATCCCTGCCGGAAGAATAGCTCTTGATGGTGTCTGAACGTGTCTCCCAACCTTGCTCACATCGTATTTAAAGGCATTCTACTGAAAAGTAGATGCAAAACCAAGCATCACTATAGTCACAAATCGATAGTCCCACCGTTTTCAATTTATCTTTCACCGAGTCTCCACCGAAATTGTCCATAATTCAAAGTTAACTTATGTCTTTAGTTGATTAATGAGTTTATAATTAGTGGAATTAATTAATAATTAATTCACACCACTCTCACTATGTATCAATTGTTAGACTAGATACTAACTAGCCCAACTATGTTTAGCAAGCTTTATTAAACCGAACACAACTCCATTAACTTCCTCAATCAACTCCACCAAAACTCTCTAAGGAAGCCCAACTCAAGTATCCATACACAGTCTCCACTTAACCCCCGTAAATAGCGTAATTCCTTCTCGTCGGGCCTCAGCCGCGACGAGTACCCTTAATCGGCGTTCCAAGAGAATAAGATATTGTTAGAGTCCAAATATTATTAAGAGCCAATATTGTCTACATATCTATTTTTAGACCTGCAATTAAAAATAGATTTCGCCCAACATGTCTAAAAATAGGAACCATCTATTTTTCCAACTCTTGACCAACCATTCACAAATAGCATCCCCAACTCATAGAATATGATTCACATGTCTAAAAACAGACTTTGCGACAAAAAAATCACTTCATTGGGCCCCAATTTGGGCCTAGGTGATCACTTCAACTAGGATCGTAATGATGTTTCGTGATGTCTCCTTTCATCGTTTCTTGTTTCAATCTTCAACATATACTATGTCGTTAGTCTTGAAATAACTAATGCCTTGAGTTGATAAAATTATGTGGTGGCGGTGAATTTAACGCATACTCCCCGATACTAACATTTTGAAGCGTATTTCCGGGAACGAACAGTGC
Organism: Pinus albicaulis; assembly: GCA_034641835.2. NCBI lineage: Eukaryota > Viridiplantae > Streptophyta > Pinopsida > Pinales > Pinaceae > Pinus > Pinus albicaulis. The sequence goes on from JAXQQM020074220.1 coordinate 57,291, forward strand.
AAGAATAGGATCTCAATAGATCTATGTCTCTGCTTCAGGAGGGAATTTATTATCTCTACTTCTAAGTCCCGAGCGTAATGCTTGTGCTTCTCATTTTCTTCTTTCTTTTTTTATTGTTTTTTGTAGAATTATCCCATTCAGTGGAGGGTATCCATTACTCCCCCGATCCTAGTCCCTATATAGCATATTGTTTTTCTTCACTTCGTCTTTTTCATTAAAAATTAATCCTCGTATTAGGGAGGGTATTTTGTAACCCCCGCCAAGTCTTGGGCGTAGTTTACGCCTTTTCATTTTTATTTTCTTTTTCTTCGAAGGGGGCTAACTTCTCATTCCGGGAGGGTACGGATTACCCTACTTTCGTGTCTTGAACTTCGATTTTATTTTTTATTTTTATTGTTTGTTTGAACTTAATTCTGCCCCATGGGAGGAAGCTATCCGTCATGCTCATCCCGATCGATTTGTTGTTTAATTTAACCCTCTTCAAACGAGGATATATTTAGTTAAGAGGGGTGGAAGAGGAAGACCTTGGAAGAAAGGAAAGGATCTAGGAAGGAAGACATATTCCAAATTATTGAAAAATTCAGATCCGTAGCAGCATCATCTTCGTACATCGTTAGATATGAATAGTTTAGACAATTAAGGACAGTCATGGAGAAACCATGATGTCTACTTGCACGAAAAGGTATTCTTTCTATGGCAGAAGACTTAGTAAATAGGTACGTGGAGGATACATCCCTACTTAGTAGAAGGGGTAGGAAATAGCAAGTAGGGGATCGTAATAACCGAGGCAATTTTAACTGGAAGAAGAACCTTAAAATGGTTTTCATCCCTCACTGCATCAAGGCAATTGTGCTGGTAAAAATTCTCGTTAATCAAACAATTCCAATTTAGAAGAAATAATTTTGTAATATTTTAGATTTACCAAGGACCAGATGTAGTGCAACTTCCTAACTTGAAATCACCAAGTACCACTGCAGAATAAGCCTAAATTCCATGAGTATTGGAGGGTATTTATGGAACCTTGGGAAGCCTTCTATTGGGACTTTCCATTGGAAACGCACAAAGATGCACCACCAATGAGGCCCATCCCTTGCATTGTCCTCGGTTTGCTTCCATGGGCTTTTCTCACAAGACCCTAATACGTTCCTCTTTGGAGTCGGATATCATGGTCGTGGATATGACTAGGTTCCCGATGCCCCAACTGAAAATATTTCTCGCTACCCTAAAGGAACAACCCCAGATGGTTCATGGTTTAGAGAGCAAGATTACCTCATGTATGAATGGAAAGAAGCTGGGAAATGATTACTATAAATCCCAAGAAAATACAGAAATCTTTAAGTTTGTACGTAAAGAGGATGAAAACATGGAGGACTGTAGAAAGATTGGTTATTATTGCAAAGGTCCCACACAGGACCGACATATCCTGAATATCATTCTTCTCCAAGCACTCTAGAGAAGACTCACCACAACTTTTAATGAGAGAAAGGCGGGACATTTTTAAAAGAATACTCGATAATATCTATGATTATTGTAGCTTAAGTGTTCACGGGGGGTCGCAAGCAGTGGACAAGGAATTCGGTAATCAAAGCACTCAGCCGAAGGGGTTACAAAAGCGTAAATTGGAAATTCATTGGAATACCTAAGGATCGAGAGGAATTCGAGCACACCACGAGCTCCGTATACACACCGCAAGCAAAACAGAAGACATGGAGTTGGAAAAATACCATGGCTATATTTCGCCTACGTGCTAAGTAAAGAAGCATCCTTCAAGGAATGCCTGCGGAAATTATGGAAGCCTCGCATAGTCCAGGAATGTACTCGTGCCACCAGCTCGTGTCCTTCCTTGCCCGGACTGGGGAATTTTTTCCAAGGAACAAGTGAAGAAAGTGTAGATTAACCTAGATTTCCCATGTGGGATGGGGTTAGCCATGGCAACCTCCAGACCACCACCATCTCAAGAGCTTAACAATTTTAATATGGGTCCCCAATCGTAACTGCTACCATGTGGTCTCACACGTATCCCCCCTTGGCAACAATGGGACTTTGTGCTGCATCAATCCTTTCATGGAATCAAACTCGCAGACCTCTCCTAATCGGACATTTTCCTTAGTCTATGCTCTCTCACGAAAACTTTCCAAGCCCTCTCCAATGACTGTGCAAAACCTAATGACAGGGTCTCGCTCTCTTATCCATCCCCAAATTCCAAATCCGAATAATAAAGGGGTCCAACAAAACACACACTTCCGAACCTTCCGTCTTATACTAGCCTACTATGGGACTCAACGAGATAAATTCATTGCCTAGCCGTGTAGTAAATGCACCTACTCTACCTATTATTAAGGCAATACTTAATTTGGGAAGGAGGGCCAAAACTAGAATAGAGAACAAAGAGGAGAAATCAAACACCAAAACATAATAAATCGATAGCCTCTGTTGCTCCCAATCGATGTCATTCAACTTCTCCTCCCTATCCCCGAAAGAATGACCGTGAGTAAACCAAAACCCTCGCGTTAATTCTGACTTCCTAGGGGAAATGTATAACTTTGTTAAAATACTCCCCGCCACAAAGCAGAGGGACGTACTACATACGCAAAGACCAGTCAAAGAACACGCTTCAAGAAACCGTAGAAGAAACTCAAGGATCCTATTAACTTATTCATGTAATAGGTAGGCTATTCAACATCATGTTAGGGAAGATCATGTGCCTAAAATACTTGGAGACCTGGTGGGAAGCCAATTCTAAACGCGTTACATTACTGCTGAAATCCAAAATGTAATCGGTGAGATTTGGAGCCATCAACATGAGCTATCATCACTGAAACAATGAACACATTAGACTAGAAAACATTAAACCAACCCCTACTATCCCTAACCAGCGTACGCATCCACAACACCAATAGGAATTAGAGGATGTGATCATTTTATACATTCATGGCATTACCCCTATGGACCTCCTTATGTTTATAGACCCGATCTTCTAGCCAGGTGGTCACCCATTGATCCTAGGAAGACCCCGGCTTGCAACCCACGCCTACAGGGTGCCGATTTGGGCATATGATCATATCAATGGGACAAATACAAAGAATCTTAAGCTTAATCTCGTTGAACCGAACTCCATCTAAAAATCATTAACCAAAAGAAAACTTCACCGTAAAATATTCAACCCAAAATGAAGATGTTAGACCGGTCCTCACTATTGGCAGGGCTCCTGAATTTTAAAACAGAACCAAGGACCATGCCATTAACGTTTCATTAATGATCTTTGTACTGCTTTCGATTCAACTCGACAGCCCTAGAATTTTTCATGAGCGTAGGACACAGGAAAACATTGAACCATAAAATGACATTGAAGACATTCTTGTAACCTCATCCCATAGATATATTATTCCAATTGAGATTGAACTGGGAAAAACTTAATATCAACCCAAACCTCATTCCTCGAATCCCGTACAAAAACGTGGGGCTTCAAAGTCCTTCAAGATCATCGTGAAGCTTTTTCCTTGGACTATACCGACAGAAGGGATCCCCGCTAATTTATGTACTCATCATATTTATATTAAGGAAGATTGCCACCCTTATAAGACAACCTCAACCTGAGAAATGAACCTCGCTTCAAAAAATGGCTGTCAAGTGAAGAATTACAAAAATTATTGGATGTAGGATTAATTGACCATCCTATAGCTAATGGGTATCCTCGCTAGTTATTGTTCCCAAAAAGAATGTATTTCACATGGCAAAGATCTGCAGAGATTACAGGAACTAAATAAGGCAACGCAAAGACCATTTCCCTTTGCTTATCTGATTGACCAAGTCTTGGATACCTTGGTTGGGAAGAAGTTATTTTTCTCCTGCATTTGATTCATGGGATATAACCAGGATCCATGAACTCTTGGCACTGTGATAAAATAACTTTCACATGCCCTCGGGGAACCTTGCTGGCTGTGGTCCTCCCATTTGGCCTCCAGTGGCATTGCTCCTGCCATCTTCCAGAGGGAAATCTGGGAATCTTTCCGTATTTTTAGTCGATGATATGTGTTGAGATCTATATGGATGATTTTACTCATATGGGGAACTATTTGAGGAAGGATTCAAAAGAACTGGAGAAAGTACTCAAAATATACAGACTCCATGTGATTCTCCGAGTACAAATAAATGCCAACATGAGGGAAGAAGGAGGAAATAGACATTTTCTCTCGCTTGTTGGAATTCAAGTTGATCCAAATTTAAAGTAGAGGTAATATTATACTTTTGCCCAAAACACCCACACACGTGCACGCAGCTTTATTGGTCGTGTTGGTTATTGCAACGCTTTATAGAAAAATTTTATTAAAATAGCAATATTCAATTTTTTCAATTACTAACAAAAGATGCACTTTGTGGACCGAATATTGTGACAACTTTCCTAAATTGCATGGCTGCTTGCATCGGCTCCAATCCTCCGAGGACTTGATTGGGCATTACTGTCATTATTAAGAATGATGTTTCTCGTACAATAGTAGGGGTTGTTTATATCGTGTATGCAGACAAAACACCGCATGTGCAATTTATCGTACTAAATGTAATTACCCCACTGAATGAATTATGAATGCAGAGCGTAAAAGAATTCGTCACAATAAGTTCTGCACTACATCACCGGTGCATTCTACTATTAACCAATCGATCACGCAAGAATCAGTATTTTGAATAAACCATTACTCCCGGCTATATTACAAGATGTTTTATTTCTTCAAGCAAAATTGATATTACAATAGTAGAAAATCCAGGAAAGATAATGTAGTGGTTAATTTCATCTAGAATGGATAATAATGATGAATGCGCACTCCATAGAAGATAGTTTTCCCGATGAACATATTTCTTGCGCTTCTACTAAACCTTTGTGGTATGCGTATTGCTAACTATCTTCATGCTGTGGAAAGTGCCTCCTCATTTGTCATACAGGAATAGCCGGAAAATTATTCATCATGTCTTATATTCTTGGATGGCAGGTACATTTTTCATATTGTGAGGATAAGCGTATCCGGCGTAGTGTGTTCCGAGAATAATATTTATGAGATATTGAAAGCTACTCATGATGGCCTCTGTGGTTGAATTTTGAAGACAAAAGAATAGGCCATAACAGTGCTACAATGGGATATTATTGGCCTTCTATATATTTCGTTAAGATAATGTTAATTATGTTAGAGGTGATAGTTGCCAACATATGTATGTACCAACAGCTTAACGAAATGCCTTTGGCAGCATTGGGTAGTCCTCAGGCCTTTTGAGAAATGGAGTGTTGATCATATGGACCTTTTAACCCACCCTCCTAACAAAAAGTCCACATATTGATCTTGACTCGATTACGTGACTAAGTGGGTGGACAAAGTTACAAAAGCAACAAGAGCAGTGGTCTTAGATTTTCTATTTGGTGGAAATTTTTGCTCGTTACGTACTCCAAGAGAGATTGTTTTAGAGATGGAGAGCACAATTCACATCACACATGATAGCAAAGCCCAGTAACATGGGTCAAGCATGCAGTGATATCTCCATACCACCTCCGTGCGAATGGACAACCGGAAAGCACAAACAAGACATTGAAAAACATCTTCGACAAAACTATGGCTACCATCGTCAGATTGGGCTCGTGTTGTCCGAAGCCTCTAGCAGCAGAACATGGTGAAATACAACTGTGTTTTCAACATTCGCGCCGGTTTATGGGAAATCCCTACTGTTTTCCTAATAGAATTTGAAATCAAGACGCTCATAATAGTTGTTGAAGTTGGTTTGGATCTGTCAGATGCCTGTAGTCGATTGACTGCCCAACAATGAACTGATGAAATCCGTTCAATGGTCATTCATGGAACCACTGCTATTCAATAGCGTAGAATGAAATGGTATGATAAGTTTATTAAAAATAAGGTGTTTCAAATTAGAGGTTACACTACTATGACTCCCACTTTAAGGATTTTAAGGGAAATATTTGCACTTGTTGGATGGGACCTTACTTATAGGACCTTATATTTGATAATGGAACAATGCTAAGCTAGTCACAATTGATAATACACGTACCATTTATGGTCACGATCGCTCGAGATTATACCACCGCCCCGACCTCTAAGTGATTCTTTTTATCAAACACCCTTGAGAAATCGTTTTGAAGGCTATCAACAAGAAAGAACTCTTCCTTTGCACCCCGTTGTAATACATATATATATATAATAAAAAAGAATAAAGAATTATATTGTTTTATTCGTTGTATTTTTGCGTGGAGTTACTACTTAAGGAGTAAAAAAACAAAGAAAATTTTTCAAAGTGTCAGCTTGCTACTACTCATGGTGTTGTTACTCAATTGCCACTACTCATGGTGCTCACTACAGTTGTTGTTACCGGGTTGTTGTTTATCATGGTGTTGCTTACTCTGCTGCTTCTACTCATGGTCTTGTTATCGGTTGCTACTACCTATGGTGTTGTTACCTCGTCAGTCGGCGACCATGATGATGTTACAATCGTATTTACACCATGTTGTTACCTCGATCGATGTCGCTACACCTGATGTTACTCGTATCGTAGTTATTCGACAGTTGCTACCGATGTTGTTACTCCGTATGTTGTTATATCGGATGCCGTTACACCGGATGTTGTTACTCTTACCGTTGTTACTCGACGTTGCTACTCGGCGTCGGCATAATCTATGTCGTTACCGTACTTTTGTTATCCGCATGCTTCCACTCGATGATGTTACACCCATGTTGTTAAGAATCGGACGCCGTTACACCGGATGGGTGCGTTACTAGCACCGTTGTTGCTTCCGTGTTTCGTTACACCCGGGATGATGTTACTCGATGCTTTTACTCGTACCATCGTTACTCCATCCACATCATTACCGCGTTTTCTCATCCCCTACCAACCATCATCATTCGTAATGCTGCATGCCTCCACATGAATTTTACCGATTTAATTAAATATCCCATATGAAGACTTTAATACCGCGACGACAAAAAATTGTCAAAAGGCTATAATACATGTATGAATAATTACCTCATAAATCATTATGACATTCGTGCATATGTACACTTTATAATCCCCATCAACATTTGATGTAATCATTTCTAATTACGTATTAGGATCCATAATATGTCTTTTCCACTCCATACAAAAATACCCTTATTTTTATTCAATACACTTACCATATTATTTTATGATTTTCTTGGTTTCGAGAATTACCAACCAAGGCTTTACCGTTACTACCCCCCATTTTCGTCTCAGTTTTTTTTTTCCGAATTTGGTATCCTCCACTTCGCCCAATGAAGACCGTCGTTACAAGAAGTGATGCTAAGAAAGTCTGGTGACAAGATGGGTGGGATGGCTATGTGGTATGGGAGCCGAGGCACCACTATTCCACACAAGAACCTGCTGTAAGTAGTAAAATCTTTTCGATGTAGGCAGGGATACCTACTTTGCTGCATTGTAGTTTCATAGAATCAAAATGGAATGACTAAATTTTGACGAGGATTACCGTGTGTCAAAGGTCCGGAAGTTCTGCTAAGAGGTAACTGCAGAGGTTAGTTTACAGATATAGCAGTATAAAGAATGGTTTTCTCTCGTAGAAGCCCCGGAGTTTCCCAAATTGCTCTTATACAGCAGTGGGAAAGTGTTGTTCAAATGGGCAAAGCATAAGAGCGCCAGATCGTGACGTATCTCGGAACAAAGTTGTATGTTTCGTAATAAATATATATGAATTTGCGAAGGTCGAGCTACAACTTTTTTTAAGTATCCTTTAAAATTATAACTCACCTTCGATTTCCACAGCTCGTGTGAGCGTTCTTAAACATGCCCTTTTCCTATTGGAACAGATGTTGACATGGTACAGGTGCGTTTACTTACGTTTGCGCCGAATGCTAGCAATGCTTTGTAACTACGGGTTGGTGCGTTTATTTATTTTCCATAATAAAATAAAAAAGGCTTCTGTGTCTCTCGGGAAAAACTCTTCCGTCCTCAAAGAAGAGACACAACACGATTGTCATGGCAGGAGAAGAGGCCAGCCTCTTCGCGTGGTTTAGTATAAGAAGAACATTTTGGGAAGGAATCGACACAGGAACCCGAAGAAATGGAAATGGAAGGATCGCCTGAACTCAAAGAAGTGGAAATGATGGTTGACTCCAGAGGAACTCAAGAGAGCAGGGAATGGATGAGGTAATCGGCGACACAACCGAGGGCCGCCACACAAGAACCGCCTTCGAAGAGCCCATAGATGAAGAGATTATGAAATCGTGTGTGAGCTCAGATTGTCATACACAAGCGACTTTTGTCAATGAAGAATAAGTGGGAGTGAAATGGTGGACAGAGAAATGGCAAGTGATGTTGTTTTGCAAGAAACAAATACTCACCCCAAGTAAATACGGGATTTTGATACAAAGGGGGTGGCACAAGACCCAGCCCCACCCGTCAGAATAGAGGAGCCGGGCTCGCGAAATCGACGTTGTCCCTCAAGAACTCGGTACCGACTATGGAAAAAGAGGTAATTCACGAGGAATAAAGGTAGAAAAGGAATAAACTAGGGAAGTCTTCGACATCGTCCCACAAGAACCAAAAGATTTACCCCTGAAGAAGAAATATTGAACAAAGAGTTAGGTGGGATGTCAAGGAAACAAGCGGCAGAATCGATGTGTCATTCTGGCTGGAAGAACCTTGTCGACTTCCGTTGAGGTGAATGCGTAATATGGCTCAAGCCAAAATGAGGATGATGAGTCGTCTCCGTTCTCCGTTCCACCATGATGCTTAGAGGGGTGAGGGATTCTCGTCGCCTTCAAGCATTAATAGAGGAAGTAGTTATTCCACCAAATACAAATTTGCTGACACTGGGCCAAGATCACCCAGTCATCACTAAACTCTATTGGAGAAGTAGAGGCTCGGCAGTTATGATGGGATTCCCGTGGAAACACCAGAATATGATAACACAGCACGTTCACTGCGATGCAGAAGCCCTCAAAAGGAATATAGAGGAAGAAGCCCCTCAAGATAGGGAGCTCACCGAAAGGCTGAAGCAAGAGAATATGCTACATTTACCGCAAGATCTCTGCTGACTCCCCGAGCCCCGCTGCAGGCCTGGAATCGATCATTGTTAAACAGAATGGATTGAACAAAGGTGGAGAAAAAGGAAGGTTACCTCTCAAAAAGAGGTATCGCCAGGTCAAAGAAACCATGACTCAGTGAGGTTCGTGATTTGAAAAGGCAAGTTTCTGACCGAAAAAGAAGGAAAATCTGCTGGTCAGAAGGCAATAAAGCCAAAAATCGAGGTTCTCCGTAGCCACCCGCATCGGGTTCGATTGAAGAGCTGTTTGAAGGCCAAGAATTTGTATTGGCCACCGAGATCCGTAAGTGGCAGCCCATTGTGAGTGACCATACGGAGGAAACAACTCCTGTGTTCAAGAACAAGCTACTAGAATTGTCATAGGGTACATAGATCAAATATAATAAGGCGCGACCGAAGCAAGCTTAAACAAAGGCCGTAATAAGAATTGGAAGAACAGTGCGCTTAAGCAAACAAGATAAGGATAAGATGTTCTCCCGGCACAACAAGTAATGGCCAAAACCTCTCCGCACACAACGTTTCTTTATTCTTCTTGCTTATGCAATTTCTTTTCTTTTGTCTTGAAAGTATATATAATGAGATTTGGCACGAAATTGAGGACCGATTCACCCTCCTATTTTAAAAATTCATGATATCATAAGACAACACGTACGTGCGAGTCTATAGATGTATGTTATTTATTAAGGCATGATCACTCCTTAACCCCGTTCATTGTGGGGGAGCATCTATTTAAGAGCTTTCGACCTCCTATACCATCAATCGGGATGGCGGAGGAAGGCCTAGGATACATTTCAGAAGAAACCACAAGCTCTAAAGGCTACTAATGATGAGGAAAGAGCATGTCACCAAACATTACAATAAGCATTATACATTTCCTTTGCCGTATTGAGGGTTGTAAAGAACACATTTTTGGTAACCCATAAAATGGCATGTTGACCTATGTGTCGGCTGGATATGATATTCCACAAATAAGCGTTGAAAATTGTCGTAGGCGGATGTTGTCATCCTCACTGTCAGAACGAGAACCATTTGGAGTAATCTCTAAATTTCTCATGAGCTCTAGGGAGAATGCCACATTTCGTAGCATGCATTTACATTCGTGGGTTATGATGGGATTGAGATTTCAATTTCTTATCTAGTTTTGCCATCTAAGCGTACCTCGGTGACACATAACAAGTTATCCGTATTGGGAAGGGATGTTGTTTTGATGTATGATATAAACCACCATGGAAAGAAATGGCTAAAGCGACGTGATCTCACACAGCCTTCATGCTACCATACGATCCACCAGACTGAGGATGTATGAGGACATGCAACAGATCACTAGAGATGTTGGGTACCGCATTTACACTTTCCTCTCCCATTTTACCCTATCTTTCATCTCTTGTACCATTATTGTTCTTAAATGCATGAGGTAAAAACTTTTTCTAATCTTCATGGGATATTTGACGATGAAGTAATTGTCATGAGGTTTTACCTTTTCGAAGTTAACTCCGATATTTCTACAGCATTCGGCCAAATGGTTGCTGCAATTGTGATATCATGGAACAACCTATAATTTCCACTCTATTCTCATTTGTTTGGGCACAGAATAACAAACTTTGTTCATACCAACATTATTTCGTGCCTTTTTTACTTCTTCAAGTAACCTTAGGTTGTCGTTGTAACAAAGTATATTTTGTAATTACTGAGTTGGTTTGAGGGAATCGAGATTCCATGACATTTGTATAAAGATATTCTCATGGGCCGTGAATCTGTGGGTTAAGCCCTCTTACACACAAACATCTTGTAACAAGTTTTGAACTGCCATTAATTGAATGCAACAACTGATGTTTTTCCGTAATTGCGGATTTTACCGTTACAGCATCAATCGTAGAGTTGGGCCCATTCTTCCGATCACGTGTTGCATCGTTTTTCTTGCATTGTTTTTATGGTTTAATGTAATTTCATTATTGTCGTTGATAGCTAATCATTTAATTGTTGAGAATGGTTTTAATTCTTCAATCTATTTAATTAGTGTTACAATAGTCTATCTCATATGGATTTAAACTTGTGATTCAGCGCAGGTCATGTGCTTGTGGTTCGTATATACTCATGGTCGTTAGTCTTGAAACAACTAACACCCCCGTTGATAATTTATGGAAAAAGGTGAATTATGTTCATACTCACACCAACGGACAACTTTCCGCGGCGTAGCACAGCCACAGCAGGTGTTCTTGGGTGATCGATGCGCATGTCGACACGCCCGTCGTAGAGGGACAAGCCGTAGTCAAAGTAGTAAAAGAAAGACCGCGTAGCACATTCCTCGCTAAGAGGGATGTTATTATCGTGCCGATTTTTTCAAGCCCCAAATTTTGTGGAGAGGATTAGACACATGCATTACAAATAACTCCGTAAATCATTTTGGGAAATTCTTCCGTAAACAATTTTATAAGAAAATCAATTATTTTTAATGAGGACCCTAAGTCTACTTAGGAAATTAAAACACTAATTAGTATTAACAACCGGACGAAACTTCCAAAAAAGTAGATCAATTCTAATTTAATTCACATGTTGATTGGGAGATCTAATATGGTTCGTTGATTTTGTCATCCAGGAAGACTATAAAGGAAGGATTGAGGGTCATTTGTAAGATACACCGAGAGGATCTAGAGATTGAATTTTTCCGACGGAGCATTGCTCTGGAGGCCAAGATCAAGTGGATTCTTGATTGAAGAGGGCAGCGTTGAATTTCGTTGAGATTTCCCTGAGTCCGAGAATGGCCACGGGGCCGCAGAAGCGCGCAGAGTGCATCATCGTGTGCGTTGGTAGCAGCCTATGGAGAGCCGCCGTACCCCACGTAGAGTCGCATTGCAGCCTCATGGGAATTCGAGATTCGGCCCGAGGATCAGCCAGATCCAAGCAGGTTCGAGAGTCGCGAGGTGACACCCAAGAGGCCAAGGCGTATACATCTAGCAAAATACTAGTGACACAAAGTTACCAGCCCCATACGTAGTGATGCGCAGACCGTGCGTACAAAGGAGGGCTTGTAGATCCGAGGTTGTTGGCCGCCTGGGCTTCTAGATCGCGTGATATTTCTCTCACGAGCTTTTATCGGCATTATTCTCTGTGGATTTCCAGAAGGAATTCCATATTTGTATTTAGAAATTTACTACATAATATATATGTTCCTCAAATTTCCTGCAAAATCTCCGTTTTTCCCGCATTAGGTTTTTCAAGGACGTTTTTTCTAAAAATACGAAACCTATGTTTGCATTTACATATTTTCTCGCTCTTTTAGAAATGTATTTTAATGAGTGAAGGTTTCTTCGCAATTGTTTTAGTATTTATAGAAGAAATTTGTTAATAATCGTTAAATATGAATTTACAAGTAGGAGAAGTAGTTCAGCCTAGAGCAAGAGGGACTCTTAACGTGGGATCTTGAATTTTCAAGAAATAGCGAGGATTACTTCCTCAATCTAACCCTCCACCTCACCTTCAATCAACATTTCTTAGAGATGACCACGAGTGCGTCAAGTTAACGAAAGGATCTGCTATAAACAAACTCCCCCGCTAATGTTACCTGGGTATCAGTAAATGGGATTTGATTTAACTATTGCAAATTTGAATGCATGTCAATAGGAAAGTTATTTATGTTACGTATGATGATTTTTACAAGGTGGAGAAGTCTTTCTTTGGCATCAAGCATATTGAATTTCTAAAATGAGTGTAAAGAAGATAATTTTTTTATGGTAAAGCAACCTCCCGCTTTAAGGCGATGCAACTTAGAAATTAAAATGATAAACAGGTTGTGATACCTATTGTGTCAAAATATAGTAGCCCCCAGGATATTCCTCAAGGAAAGGGCCAAACCTAGATGCAATAATAATGAGGTGGATTTCTACTATCACCTTAGCAATACTCCCGCATGTTAGTGAGATTTCACCACAAGGAGGCTTCAGCTTTCACCTAAAGGACATTGTAAGTTAATGGTAAGGTGATATGAATGAAAGGCTAAGTAGGGTAATTTGGATGAACACAGCACACTTAGTATGTAGATAGTGTACCATATACCAAAGCCTAGATAAAATTTCGTACACCTAAAGTTTCAAGATGTAGATAAACAAAGGAATGACAGTATTCGACACCAAGAAAAGGTTTTCAAATGTTGTAATCAACCAAAGGACATGGAAACCTTAAATTTAGCCACAAGTTGAAGACTTCAAGTTAGGGCTTTTATAGGGTAAAGGCTGTTTAGGAAGATGATGTCAACCATACTAGGGCAAATCCAACCATGAAAAATGCTACAGATTTTGAGTGCAAAGGATAAATCAAGGTGAATTCCAATGAGAGCCTCAAATTCCATCTGGGGTGTGCCCTAATTGAACTTGGACTCCATGCCCTAGCCCTTCCCAGCGCCTGCCTTAAAGGGCTTGGAAAAATAAATAGAAAGGAAAAATTAAGGTTTTTTATGATTTTTAATTACCACAAGGATTTCTTAATTCTTTCCACTAAGATGGAGTCTGATATGGAATCAACACTGTGATCACAACAAGCGCTTGACCAAACACATCCTAAACTCTAAGGCACTTTAATGAGATTGTAGTATATAAATCGATTCACCGAAAACAGATTTCAACAACCATTAGCCTACTACTGACGTAGTGTAACTTGATGTGGTAAAGGTGAGTGAAAATTTGTAGCCTATGAGGAGAGGAACCGTAATATGAGAGAGGAAATAGGCTTTGAACGGAAATCTATCACATTTAGTATACTCCACAAAAGTAGTGTACTTGACAATATTCCACGTAGAGAAATCGTGTTTCAGGTCCGGCCAAGATTCTCACTAAATATCATGAAGAATAACTATCATGATTGATTTCTTCCACCGTTATAACATATATTTTAATAGAATGCCTATCACTCGAGACTAACAAAAATTGATAAACACATGTTTAAGAGACTGATGTGGAACCCATAATAGCATAATAGTTTGCAAACTCAATCAGAAGCATACGGAGACACAAGCAAGTAGAAAATACACACAATAAATTGGTACTAATTTTTATTATCATTCCATTTCATTCACAAAAATATTACAGATCATATGAATCAAATTCTAAAAATAATTAACCAACCCTAACTTCATACGCTTTGAAAATATATGTAGCAAAATAATAAACTCATTATCTCCACAAAAGGATTAAACCTGTCTCGAAAAGTTATTACGATCAAGGCAAGAGATGAGACTATCATAAAATTCTGTCACAAAGTGCGTAAAATAATGAAAATAATGCCCCCGCGTTTACCAATTCTAATGTAGCCTGTATGATGTGGCGCTTATGGAAGACTCTTCTAAGCCCGTGCAACCAACTCCACAAAAAGTGTAAACATCAATCGAAAATGGCGTGTGGCTGTTCCTTAAATGTTGCCTGTCGCCTAGTAGAAACTTGCCGGTCTCAAGAGTAGTGGTAGAAAATTGTTTCAAAGAAACTCGCCACTTTCTCGTTGCTCCTCTCCTTTTTGGTGGAAAACCTTCAGAATGCTAAAACCGAAATTTTTATTTAATCGCGTAGATCTATTTTATGATAAATTACAAAGAAACCCTTGAAAAAAGGTTTAATTGAGGGTGGACAAGGCATGGAGCGGAATGAATATGTCGGGGGGGGAGGGAACATTTAGAAATATATCGTAATCGCTCCTAAACAAACATGCATATACGTGGAACTGGTTCAGGTCCCACAACATGGTGACCAATCTAAGCACCACCGAAACTTATACAAGCAATACAGATTGGAAAATTACTTAAAGCTTTAAATTGTAAACACAAAATCTCCTCATGTAGGGGACTTGCGATGACAATGTCGCATCGCAACATCGCAACTTCCCCGTCTTATCGCAAATCAGCCCCGGCGTTTTAACTTATACCAATAATATTAAACCATAAATTATGTGATGTGCGATATGCACTTGCAAGCGCTATGCCAACACGTGACCCTTCTCCTCATCGCATCACAATCCAAAATAACATACCGTGCAACTAAATTTTAGTAATAAGAACTCTAAAATATGTGATTTGTGAAATCGGTTTGTTTTTAAGTATTTAACCTCCACTATTGATCTATGCCCGCATCTAACCGTCCTCACTCCTCGCCCTTAATCGCATTGCGACTTATGACATTGTTTATTTGCAGATGTCATCTAGCCGTCGGTCTCTTCCCTTTAGATCCGCGATTGAACATGACCGTCCGCCTTTCATCCCCACACTCAGCTTCTTCTCTCGTCGTCTTCATTCCCTACTCGCCTGTCAATCGTCTTCTTCGTGCAGCTTGTTTTTAAATAACTCGGTTGCAATATCGTCCACTAAGCCTTGATTTTTCCTACTTGGAACCGAAACCGCCGGAGGAGTGTCTCGTTTCCGTAGCCTCTTTATTGAGATAACCAAAATTTCGCTTTGAAATAGTTGCGTTTTCACCGTGTGGAATATGACTTCATTTCTATAGTGTTTCCCCTTTATTTCACTATTGCTTCGACAAGGAAATCACCAGAGGTAGCTAAGGTTCCAAACAAGGTGACCAGAATTTATTATCCAAACGATGACTATCCTTCGGGCACTATTATAAGTTAAAATAGTGATTTCAACTTATTTTATGACTCTAAAACACTAATGATGCCCATTCACTTAAAAGTACCTTAATTTGGGACTCCTTTTTCACCTTGTTGGAAACTAAATGAAACTTGGATATGGACTAGGATATTAAAAACTTTGAAAACAAGACAATGGCGATTACACCATTAAAATTTTTAGTGCTAACAGACATTAGGCCAAATTTAAGAGAAATTAAATTTATGTCAGAGTAAGGAAAATCCCCAGTTTTCACTGATAAACCCTAGCGTATTCTTTTATGAGTGGAGAAATTGATGATAGACAGTAATTCCTCAGGATGTCCTCTATGGCAATCAAGGAATACAAAATCTAAATTTTTAATGATCACAATATTTTCAGCAAAAGATATGCATTTAGACATGACTAAGAAAAACCATATCATGCAATCATAACATTAAAAACCATTAAAAATATGCAATTAATTACATAATGTTTCCAAGAAAAAATCCTTCTTTCAATTTCAGTTATATCCTCAGTGACATAAATAATTCTCCAAAAGCACAGCTCCAAAAAAAAAATCACATCTCTTCACAGAAAGTTACATCTAGGCTAAGTTAAGTTTCTAAAGGAGGTCAAATCCACAAATGATGATGAGAAATCATAATGGATCAATCTTCTATTTATATGAGGTCAATCACATCCATTAATTTGCCTAAAAAGCCCCAAGAAGAAGTTTAATTTTGAGTGAACATGAAGTAATGTTTAACTAACCCAATACCTCAATACAATAAAATAAGCCACTAATCACCCATATGTGTGGACTGAAAACTTATCCAATCATGACACCATGCCTTCAGGTAATAAGGCTCCAAAATTCAAGATAAGGGGCCTCCAACCTATTGAGAAACTAATGCACAGATATTAGGTTTATATTCCTCTTTTTTAGGCATTCTCCACTCTGATATGTTGGCTTCTTTACTTTTTATGTTGTATTTCATCAATAAATTGACAACTGCAAGATAAATAAGATCACAAGAACAAGAGACAAGATGGGCACTCACTAGGGGAAAACCCCTTGAAGGGGAAAACCTAGTCAAAATCTTCCTTTAGCAGATTCAAATAAAGATGACTATCCAAGACCCTTTATAACTAGAAAATACCTCTAGTCTCCAAGACAACCCTTCCTTCAAGTGTCAACTCCTCAAATATTGCTTCAATCCAAAATTTCACCCCTAGATACAAAATTTCCAACCCCGAGTTACTGCAACTGCCCTTGCCACCCTCTGCCTAGAAACTTGCAGGCAATTCTTCATGCGTGAGAGAGATATGCCCAAAAACCTTGATGGCCTTCTTGTTTTGTTCTTCTCCTTGACTTCGCTCTTCTTTTCTTGTCCTGAAATTTTAGATTGAACTTGCGACCGAGCAGAATTCCAAATAGGGCCCAGCTCCTCTTTCTATTTATACTATACTTATTGATCAATAGCCCTCTTAATTTGGCCGACTTCATCAAGGTAGGTCCGATTTGGTGAGGAGGTGACAAATGATACTTTTGATCCAAAAATATTTTTTCTTTACATCATACAAATGCCCAAGAAGGTCTAATAATAGTGACAATGTTCCCAGACCAAGAAAAAAACTAGAAGCCTTCTCAATGGAGGCTACTACCCAGAAAATAAATAAAAGACCATGAAACCCATGCTTCAAAAATTAAAAAAAAATTAAAAAACTTGCAATAACATTTATTTTTCCTTTCTTTGACAAATGCAATTATGAAGATCAAAATTTGTTACATTCTTCAATGCTCCTCTTAACTAGGAGGTATTCATAAATCAAGGTCAATATGCTGTGCTGTGTGCACAAGTCCGATGAACTCAAAGAGATATGTTCTATGAAGGTTCATATCATACGCAATGTGAGACAGATACTTCAATTTTTGCGCATTCTCCAACCGGTTGGAACTAAGTGTGTATCTTAAGTTTTAGCCACTATAGGTACCACTGTGCTTCAACTCTAACACCAACCTAGGACCCAGGTATGGTATCTAAAGCTGAATCTCCAAAAGACCAATGATACCCCTCCATACTTCTAGATCTAGAAATCATTGGCAGTCGAATTTATTTCCTCCCAAGCTTCGGCATGTAGCCCAAGATGCTTCTATCTCTCCCTTTATCACTAAATTTGTAACAATAACTAGTCCAAGCATGCTTCGAAATACCCAACTTCATTTGGAGAAAACTGTCAAATACATTAGCTTTACATGCTCATCCTGTCGAATATATTGTAGCTTCACAACCCCATCCCCGCACCAAACTTCTAATGTAGTGGTACTTGATGTTAATGTGATTCATCCCGGCATGGAACACGAAGTCTTCAAACATACGATGTTGCTTTGATTATCACAATTTATCACCGTAAGATCTAGTGGCCCTCCAACAAATTGATAGAGTTTTCTTAACCAAAATGCTTTCTTTCCTACTTCACATGAAGCAATATATCTAAGCCCAACACTACCTCAAAAAAAATTGTATCTTGTTTTCCACTTCTATCCATTAAATCTATTTGGATCCCAAACTGAAACAACCACCGATAGTGCTTCTTCCATCCGTCTCACTATCACCCCAATAGAATCTCCATGGATTAGAATAAAATCTCCTTCCCATCATATTTTAGGAAGTGATGAATAGTTCCACATGTTATCACTCTGTACTTTTATTGTGGATTTGAGTTTTTTAGTTCCAAGAAAACTAGAGGGAATTGACAAACCTACTTCAAATCCTAGGATCAGTTCTTCTTCCTAGAATTCAAAGTATATTCTCTTTAAAATTTATCTTTGTTTTCGCTATGTTTTTAGGCTAGTTATGACAGAACAATTGTTTTGCTTAAATATTTTGGTGAAAATCAATTAGAGGCAAACTAGAGAGAAATCTACTTGTCCATTGGGTTGAGCTAAATTCAGATAGCAAAGACTAGAAGTCAAGGCCAAAAGGTACAAATGTGTATTCAAAAGATAGATAACCCCAAAGATTGAAAATTACTTTTGGTGAAATGGTATGATTAGATAAAGGGCTATGAAGGATCCTTCGATCCGTAAATGCTAAGAAGGAGGTAGGGGTCAAACGAGAGTAGGAGCAATTAAGAATTCCTAACATCGTAAATCGCATAAAACATTAAAATGGTAACTAGTTAAAAACAGGATTATAAGACTAAATGCAGCAGAATATTCCTAGTTACACATTAAGATAGAACAAACATGTAATGAATTGAATGAAACTAAAGAAAGGAAACAATTACAAGAATAAAGTACTTCACTCATCACTGCATTTACATGGATCTCTAATTATGATGCCGCTTAGCTTTGTACAAACTCGCTACTTCAACAAGACATAATAGCCTCCAATGTTCGCGTAAAATTTCTATAGTAAAATCTGTGGCACTATTCCACACTCAATACTTCAAATGTAGAAGTATTTATATACAAAATGTAGTTATAGCAAATATCCTAGGAGACATCTAGAATATCTTCAGAAATAGAAAATGTCTTACAAAATAATAGTGGGACAACTGCTAACAAATCAACAAGCTATCCTCTTATCCGTGTCAAATAGAACTACTTTATCTAACAAGGAGCTTTTTGAGTGATTATCTCATTCCTGTTGGTCACAGAAAATATCTTCATTTGAGTTTGTTTTAGCTTTTATACTTTTCATCCTGAGCATTTTTTAACACCGCTCTTTTAACTCTCGATACACTTTTCAATCGATATTTCCATTATTTCCATCGCCGTAAAAATATTTATTTTTAAGAAAAAATCAGTTAATCGTCCTTTGCTTCACCGTTTCTTTCGATCGTTTTCGTAATTTCTTCATTATCACTCTCATTTTCGATGATTAAATCGTAAATGTTTGCCACCGTTCTTCACTATAATTCTAATATTCTTAAGCTTTCTAAAATTCTCATTTGCCTCCGTGTATTTAGCAAATTGGGTTGAACACAAAAGATGTTTGATCTCATGTTGTAGAAAGAACAAATCTTCAAAGTGTTGGAAGGAGTACCCTCACCTTGGGGTGCCTTGTCGCAATGGTTTGTCAGATTGCTCCTTGAGGTACCCCTCGATTTTCTTATCATAATATTTTTGGGGCATTATTTTTTCATTGAAGACACTTTTACAAACCTTTTGTCTTAAGTTTGTATACTTCACCCATAAACTTTGTTATGGCAATGTTCATTGATTCATATTCTCTTCTAGGTAGTTCAGAAAATTTCTTTGTTACTACCTTTTTAATTTGTAAAAAATGGTCTCTGCCTCTATCCAATATCCGTACCTTCCAATTTCGCTCTGCTTTTGCTTTTCAGGAATGGACAGAGCTTTAAAGCTGAGTCAGTTTATCCTCACAGTAACTCATCCTTGTCTTCCGAATCTTTGCCTCGAGCCGCGAACAAGCCCCACCATAATTCCACTGAAGGCCATTGAGTGAATGGCCTCAATTATGCTTGTCCATAGATGATTTTTGGACAAACAAATTTGGTTCAAAGGAATGTTAGCTCTTTTTGTAAGCCTTTGATTTGTTCCCTGGGTCTAATTTCCTTTGCTTCGTGTTTTAGCATTTATTTCAGCGAACTTATTTGTGGCTTCAATATTTTCAAAATCATCTTCTAGACTCGTTGATTTCATTATTTTTCAAAGACAATTTCTTCTCCATAGCCTTCACAATATGACCTCGCTCCATCCGTTCGTCGAACCTATGTTAGTGGAAGAATATGTGTTTGAAGGTAGTAGTTGAACTCATTGGCACCGTAGTTGCTAGTGGTTCCTTTGGTGCCAGTTTTCTCCCATGTGGAGCTGTCATCATTGTGGTTTCGTCATCGGTATCATTGAAGGAATGATATGCCGCCCTTTTCATTTTCTGGACAAGCATGGTCCATTTGAGTATCCATTTCTTTGACGAAGTGCTTAGTTTGAGGATGAGTTTCTCATCATCTCTTTTTCACTTGTTCTTTGCTGATTTCTTTTAGTCTCAGGATGCTCACTTTGGAGGAAGCTTAAGCTATTTCCTCAAAGTTTTAATATCATCATTATTTTTCTTAATCACCAATTACATACCGAACATTTGAGGACTATCCCGACCTGAAATCAAATCCTCTAAGGCTTTAATCCTTAGGCTCCTGCATACAAATATCCTTTGTCTAGCTCATTTGATCCCCCGTATGTTAAGAATAGTATTCGAACTTGCAGTACCTTTATTGCTTTAGTCACCATTGAATACAAAATTCTACGCATGTCCGGGAATTCAATTTGGTCTATCTCATGAACATTTTCTGTCTACTTCAAACTCCACCTTTTTATAATCTACCGTTTTGGTGTTGAAGTAGTTGGTTGCAGAAATGGACATAATCATTTCTTTGTAGGAATGTACTTCTGCGGGCCGGCGTAGCCTATTTTTTGATTCCCCTCGGTTTTTGTTTGGAGGAATCGGTGTATGATATCTCTCGATTAATTTCTTCATTCTTCGCTTTATCTCGCTTTTATGTTTTTCCTTGATATCTAAGTCTTTTTCTCATTTCTTGTGAGGAAGAGGGCCCCATATTGTTTCTCAATCATTTGGAGTATCATCCTTTCCGTTGTTTTTCTTTTCAATCAGGCAAGAGCTTCCATTGATTACCGTAGCTTCATCATTATTTACCTCTCGGCTCATTTGTGTCCTTAACATCAATTACCTTTCTTTTTCCAATTGAGCTAAATTTAAGCCTTTATTATGCAAATCAAATGAATTTTGTTTCTCTGTAGTTGTTTTTGCCGTATATATTCCTTCTTACCCGCTTCTTTTGGCTAAAGTATCCGGTTTTTTTACAACTCTGTGGCCTGTGGCGAAACCAATTTTCCTCGCCAACTCCGTATTGCGTGACCGTATCTACGCGGTTTTCCACCTTCGCGATTGGAAAATTTATCAATTTCTCGTCTGGGCTCATGTATGAAGGGGCAAGTTTACATTTTACCCTTAAATTGCTCAAAGATCCTTGAGGATCATAGTTCCATGAAAAACTTTGTTGAAATTTGAATTCTACTAGTCTCTTTGAGATTTTTTCCGCTTTCGTTATTTATGATAAAAGGACCAATATGATTCTTCAAACTGGAATTGAGTCTTTTTCTCCTCGTAGCTAAGAAGTTGACAGAGCTTCTAATTTAGAATCATTTTAAATATTCCAATGCAAAACTCTCATGTTCATGTATTTTAAGCAACTTATATGCAATAAATTGCACCCAAAAATTCTTATCTTCTCCGTATGCTTTTTCTATAAAGAAAAAGGGCCCATTTCCTTAATTTGTTCTCGATAGTTGTAAGATCCTCTTCATTTCTTCATTGACTCGGGTCGCCTTTTCTTGTACAAAATGCTCATGGCCGGATGCGTAAAGAGCTCGAAAAATTTGTGTAAGTGAATTCACTATTTTCTTTTCCTTAGCAAGGAAGTTCGAAGACAATAGACATTTACCCTCCAAGTCCATTTTTTGCAATGCACCGGGAGAATATCACTGGAAGAATAAAAACAAGTGAAACAAGTAAGAAGAGTATCTCGAAAACCCTTCGTTGGGTATTTTGGTAAGTTGATGCCTAGCTAATATTGTCTGCTATGAAACTAGCATAACCAAAAATGAGTGTTGGAGGTTGGCCTCGGAGATAAAGTGGATAGAAAGCCAAAGAATGGATTCATCAATGAACTATCGTAAAGTATCCCAATATAAAAAAGATAGCATTGAAATAATATGCCTAGACCCTTCGTGTTCTGAAGTGGAATAAGCAGTTGAACTTGGGAATGTCAATATAAAAGGCAAAAAGTCTTGAAATATCATAAACTTTTAAACTGTGCTTAAATACAACTATCAAAAATTTGTTAGATAGTGTGGGACCGATTGAGGCTCGTACCGTAATTGCAGCAGCATTTGATTTATGGACTCTCGTTGTGATGGTAAAAAGAATCTCTTCCGTCAACATTAACAATGGCCCTTTGTTCGGTTCATAATGTTGATGCCGCCCAACAAGGTCTTGTCCAAAGATGGGTTAAAGGAACTGCTATTACTTGGGAAATGAGCTCTCAAATAGGCATTTCATCTTTTTCCAAGTACTTATCATAAACACCAATTATGTATATTCTGTATAATAATTCTACCGCTGTAATAATACCTTGGTAGTCCATATCACCAATGGAAGGGTTTTTTCTGCACCATGTGGCTAGAGAGTGACGACGATACTATGGATTTATCAATGAGGGTCGGAGTAGATTGACATCTAGGTGTTACGTATTTAAGAGGTTTGGATTCTCCAGTTTAAGTTTGTTTAGAACCTCCAAAGCTTAGCTATGATTTGCTTTTTAGTCATTTTTAGACTAACCATCGCAAGCTTGAAATCGTTTGCAGAGTCAATTCTTTTCACGGGAGGATATAAATCCTGATAAGATAGAAAATGAGGGTTTCTAAATAGATTTGACTCCGTGAAAAGAGGTTTTTAAGTTATCTAAAGGCTTTAAACCCTTTGGGCATGTGAAATTGATCTTTAGGAGGTCATAAATTGAGGAAATTGCCAAAAAGTGCTTTCTTTGAACTCGAAACTTTCTAGAAAAAAATTGGCTAGGGTTTGGCCTCTTTTCTTGCGATTTTGGACAATTTTCGTTAAAATCATTAATTGGAAACTGTCTAATGATTTTTGGTCTAAAATTGAAATTGTAGGTCTTGATTTTTATGTTATCTTTGAATGTGTATTTGAATGCTGAAGGGGTTCTTAGGAAATCACGATTGAATTTGAAGTCTAGGTCCGGATTGCCGGTGTACGAATGGCTTTAATGGTCTTCAAATGGGGAATTTGTATCAATTTTGACTTTTTCCAGTATTAGTCAATAATTTTAACGTGGTTTTTCTACTTGTTTTAAGTTTTTTATGTTTGAAACACAAAATAAACATTAGTGATATACCAAAGGTTTTAAACTTGATTTTTAATCATCATCGATGCATTAAATGCATGTCTTATCAAATGGCTTGATTTTCACCAAACCGATGCTATTAATATTGGGTTCAAAATAGTTTTATCTTTACCCAAACGAATGCGATCCAACAATATCACATCGCTGCTGGGCGAATGTGGTAAAGTCCCACCGACTTGACCAGATTGGTGCTAAATCAGTTAATTGATTTTCCTCAAGAAATTGATTAAGAGCCGTTGGATTTGGAGTATGGGAGCCAAGGTGAGGATTGGAACAAAGCGCGGGCAATCAAAGATGGGACCAGGTACTGTTAAGCGGGTTTGTCAAAGGTTTTATATGTAAAATCAAGTTTCATACATATGGTTGGGTGTATATATATTTGTATATAAGAGCTAGTATATAAGCGAAGGCATGAGGTGATTAGATTGGTTTAAAATGGTTTATTTCATGAAAAGCTTTAATATAGAGGCAAAGGTTACAGTATATCATAATAATTATATAAAACGTGAGATTTTGTACAACATGGATAAATATGGAAAGGGTAAGGTTTTAAGTTTTCACATATTTAACCTACTCAGTTAAAAAAGGTCACTTTGTTTGCTTAGAGGCGTATATGTATGAGTTTTCAGCTTTTTCAACCTTTATAAAGTGATAAAACATCTTTTCCCGACTTTGAAAGGTATCGTTATGAGCGGGTATATGCATTTATTACAAAATACATATAACAGTGCGGGTAGCTTCACATTTTTGCGTCATTTATTTTATTACATAGTTTTTAGACTTGTTTGAAGAGTCTTAAGAACTATAAAGGGATATTTACTGAATGTTAGTTTTTAAACAAAGGGTGTTTATTTGGGTTTTTAATTTAGTATGCATATTAACTTTAATTAAAAACTTAGTACTATATGTTTTAGGGGGTGGTTTTTAGATAAAGGGAATTATATAGATATAAGTATTTATGAATTAATAAAGTAAGTTAAAAGCACATGATAAGGGAGATAACACACAAAAATACACTAAATGACCAAGTAGATTGGTTAAAATAAAAGCATAGTTTATTATTTTATCATTTCACTCAATTTACTTAGGATAAAGTGTTTTTTGAGGTTTTTGTGGTATTTTTTATGAATGAAGGAAGTTAATTAAATGGGATTTAAAGTTTCATTAAGAAGAAGGATTCTTTACTTATGAAGATGACTTAAATGTGAATGAGATAAATAAAGGAAAGGGATTTATCATAGGAATTCAAATATTTAATTATCCAAATTACCGAGCCTCGGGTTCCGTCCCAACATAAGTCGCAGGTTTCCTGAGTTTTCACTCCAGCGACAGAATACCTAATAACCACAAGGGGAGGGAAATTAGTTATTTTTGCCCAACATGAATATTACATGATTTCTCCTACTTTCTACCTACCTAACATTACTCTAACATTTTTTCTTCCTTTTAGAAGACATTTTAAGCTGTTACCTTGTAACATTTTATTCTTTTGAAAGCATAAAACTATATAATTCTACCTATTTCATCCGAGGGCTCCTGATTAAAATGATGAGCTCTTCATTATTCTCTACCTATTCGCTAATTTGTTAGGATTAAACTGTCTGACAAAACCTTTATTCACTCACTAAAACATGGAAATTGAATACATGACAAGTCAAGTTGCTTAGACATGACCTCATCATGGATTATTGCATTTATCGACACTGGCCATAATCATTTGTAAAAAGTAAAAGTAGTGGCATTTGGACTTGCAATACCCTTACATGTTTTATTTTCTATCTTTTCTTTGGGGTCTATATATTTTTTAAGTCCTTTTGATCTTTCTTCTTTAGACTTTTACCCTCTTTCTTTGATTTTTGATTTTTTTTATTTTTTTTCAAATATGGGAAAACAATGGTAAAAGCAAGGTATGTACATTTTACAAGACTATCAAAAATCAATTCAAAATTATGAATCCTATATTTATAGGACCCTAATAATGTTTTATATTCCCAAAATGCTTTTGTACTATCCATAATGATCAAAGAACGCAGGTTCAATGAAATTCTATTAAGAACGTTTACAAAACAGTTACATCAAATTAGGGGTTCTCCAAGTATATCAAGAAGCCAACCAAATTTTCGTAACTTGTTCTTGATCAATAGGGCTATAAATCATATATTCTCAATTTTTTTAGATTTTAATGTAGGAGTTTCATAGGTTTTAAATCCATCATACCGATATTTTGTAACATCTTGATTACATATAATTTCCTTGACCAAGATATATCCACCGAGTTTCTGGCCAAACTTCCAAAGCCTTGCAGAATGCATAAGTCCTAGATCTTTCATCAAATTGATGCCACGCATCTTCTTACATTATAGAATTTTTCATCTGTCCAGAATAAATCAATCATCCATGTTATATCATGGTCGTCTGTCATTCTTCACTATATTGGTGTAGAGGTTTGTATCTACGTAAATTTTGATAAATCAAATCCTTAAGAGATAGGAATCCATTCTCGGTGTCAAGTCTAGAGCTCTGCTCAATCCATATCAGTTTCCTTAACTGTGAATGTGATTTTCCCCGCTATTCATCTCAGCACTTATGATTGTTCTAACATATACTTCTTCATCTTGTTCCATTTAGAAAGGTTTTTTGATTAATTCATTTCATTGCATATTCCACTCAATGATCTAATAGTAGTGTACCTTGCGTAGGAGAAAAAGTTTCTTCATATTCTATTCCTTCCTTTTGAGAGGAAACCTTGTTACTTCAAATATTTCTTCGTATTTTTCTATGTTTCCATCAACGAAATGTTTGATCTTAGCATCCATTTGGAAGTGAAAACATATTTTTCACTATAGGTCTAAAACGATTTCAAACCCCATTCTTCATGATAAGATTGATATTCTTCCCCGTATCGTTTTCTTCCATTCTTCTCGATGAGCCAATTCTTCACAGTATGGTTCTTCTTCAATTAAATATGTCATGTATACTATATCATGAATATCTTTAGGATTATTTTCAAATGAAGTCCCACTTTTGTGTCCTTCCGCTTCTTCGAAGTGTAGCTCCCAACCAGCGGTCTCTTCTTCACTTTGGAATGATAGTAGGTTGAATAGGTTCACTTGGTCCTCTTCTTCTTGATTTGTGGTGACTTTTCGTTGTTTCTACTTCTTCAAATAGTGGTGCATATTCTTCATCGTATTCAATAGGTATATCCTTGGATCTTTTGTATGCAAGATTTTCATCAAATATGACATCCTTTGCTAATCAATCATTTTTTTCTCATGTAGATTATATAGTTTTATGAAAGGATACAACCAATAAATATAATTTTTATACTTGTAGAATCTCACTTGTTTCCATTTGTCCTTTGGAACATGAATGTATGGCATCCAAAAGATTCGTAGATGTCTTACATGGCCCTCTTCCCCGTAAATGCTTCTTTTGGTGTCATATTGCTGTATGAATACTATGGAGACTTCTATTTTGATGTATATTTTTGTCATGGTCGCTTCTCCTCTACAACACTTTAGTAGGTCTTGATCAAATATCATGCATTCCTTCAATCGTTTGGCCTTTCATTACTCCATTTTGTTCTGGATTGCAGGGAACTACAGAGATCCTCTTAATGCCTCGCTATTTTCAACAAGATATAATTTCATTAGAATTATATTCACCCCACCTCCGCCAAATCTAATATTACTTATCTTTGTTTTCTCGTTAGGATCTCCACTTCCGCATCTAAATTTTGAAATTTCAAATACTCATCCCTTTGTCCCTAGAAGATAAAGCATGTCTTCTTTCTAGAGTGTCACCACGATGTCATATAATATAGATGGGTTTCCTCAAGAAATTTATTTACATGGGTCCACATACATCGAATGAATGAGATCTAGTATTTCTTTATAATTTTGTGTCATCGTTGTAAAATGTTTCCTAGCATTTTTTTCACAAGGCACATCCCTTGCAAAATCTCAAATATGTTCTGACGTTGGGGATTTCCTTCACCATTTTCTACTAGATAGGGTAGTGTCTTGTAGTGAATATGTCAATATATTATATGCCAAAGTTCCATGGGACTAATCTCCATGTGAACAAAGGCTTGAGGAGATGGTGTTTTTTAACTCCATATTCTTCCTTCACTAATCCGTAACCCTTCCTTTCAAAACTAGAATCCTTTCCCCAAACCAGTACCACCATATACAAAAGCAAGCCTATATCCTTTATTCTAAACAAGAAATGGAAAGAAAATCATTTTTCAAACTCCGGGACATAGAGAATGTTTTTGAGATGTAGCTTCTCCACTTTATATCTCCAATGATACATCCAAGTCCTCGACTTCATATTTACATGTCTCCAAGATCCATTGAATGTAGATGATGATCCTTTTGATAAAGTATGAAGTTTTCGACTATCTTGTCATGTGTCTTCAAAATTTCAATATCAGTTAACTGCTACTGCCATCATCAACTTACTCCGTAAGTGAAACCAAGAATCTCCAGCCTCTTGAATTTCCTAAATAGATTGTAGATGATCCTTACACCCAAATCTTCTGAAACTTTAAGAGGTTGAGTCCCATATTCAAATGATTTTCCATTGAGAGAGTTCTTCCTTACAAGAGTTATTTTCCTTCAAATGATAGCCCACAAAGTGATCTTCAAATAGGTCTTCCTCATGTTAGATATGATACCATGTTGAAAAAATCAATGCATGTAGATTTTAGGTTAGATTCTCTTTTCGATAATTACTGTGGAGATATGTGTCATGTCTTTCATTAAGCAATTACCAACTGGGTGGCAAATGGAAGATCACAAGACCAAGAGACACAAGATGGGCACTAAAACCAAAAAACCCTATGAAGGGAAAACCTAGTCGTTTCCTCCTTTAGTAGATTGAAATAAAGACAAGAAACGAAGGACCTTTATACCTAGACAAAGGCCTCTCTAGTCACCAAGCCAACTCTTTCAAGTAGACAAATCCTCGCTAAAGCCAATGAAGGGGAACTCCTAAATAGTGCCTCAATCCATAATTTCGCCTCCCAACTATAAAATTTCAGACCTCATAATTACTATTGAAATTTCTGTCCCCCAACTTGCCTTAAAACCCTAGAAAATTCGCATGTGTGAGAAAGAGATGCCCAAAAATTTTGATGTGGTCTTCTTGTGTTTGTTTCCCTTTCCTTGACTTCGCTCTTCTTCTCATGCTTCAATTGCGTATAAAAACTGTGGGATGAGTGAAATCAAAATAACAGCCCTTCATATTTATACTATGCTTTTTGATCAAATAGCTCTAATTCAAAATAACTTCATCAAGGCAGAGCCTGATTTTATGAGGAGGTGACAAATGACATTGGACTAAAAATAATTTTTCTTTACATGATAAAAATGCTCAAGAAGGGTCTAATAAATTTGACAATGACTCTTATGGCTCAACATAAACTGTAATCCTTCAAGGGAGGCTATGACCCAGAAAATAAATAAAAGAGCATGAAACCCGTCGTTATCACTGTAAAATTCAACAAAAGAGAATTGAGACCAACTTTTTTATAAGTTACAGGAAAATTATCAAATTGCACACAAAAGACAACAGCTGTGTACATAAGACATTTTCTTTTCGATAAGAGCGCTCGTCCCATGGCTTTTCCTCACGAAGTCGCGCGTGGTCCCCGAGTATGTTGGAAGGTCACCATCCGGTGACCACTTGGCACACACTTCAAGAAAGTATTCTCCATTTGAGGCCGCCCAAGGATTATCCACTCTTGAGACCCAAGTGAGAACACAATGGAATCACCACCACTCTTAGTCACCATCTGGGCTAAATTGTACCAAGAGAGGGAAGAAGATTTAAATTTTGCCTTATAAAATCTAAAGATGAGAAGAATAATTCAAAACATTGTTATGCTAATAACTTCTGTATGAGAAAACCAGCATTATGTTGTCCAAGCAAAGAATAGAGTGAAGGATTCAATTGTTGGCCATCCAACATCTCAATGCCAAAGGAGAATTGCACCAAGGCACCGACATCCAATCACTCGTCCGAGGAGAAGAGGAGAGGGTTTCGCATACCATCTCAGCAAGGGAACTTTCCTGGGTATTAGAGTTCAAGAAGCCTATGATTCACTCAGCGTGACATCCCACTTTCACTACACCAACAACTACGATGGGGATCATTCTTCACTGATTATTAGCCTGCCTACCTATCGAGTTTTGCTTATGTGTTACTTTGTTTTTTTCTTCTTAATTGCATCATGTTATAGCCCATAAACCAGTTTTTTTCTACATGTGTTATGATGTTTCCACTAACTATTTAACAACTCTTTTTTCTTGTAACCACGTTTGTATAGTTAAATCACTCCTATCGTTAATCGTGTTTTAGTACACTTGTGTACCAAACACAATGGAAACTAGCTAAGTATACGTGATATGGGGTCACGACTTTCTAATACCTACGTGTTTGGTGTCTATTATCACTAAATAAGTTCATTCAGTAGCATGGGTGGATTTGGCTACTTACTTGCCTACTAATTAAACCATGTAAATTCTAGGACAAGAACTAAAAATTATAACTATGCAAATAGATAAACTAAAGTGCAACTAAAAACATGTCCTAATAAATATGGACACCAAAACATAGTGTTGAAAATTTATTCTAGGTTGTCAGTCACTTTACACTTGCAAAAATAAAGAAAATGAATGAAATAATGGTTCATTGGTTTTCGGTAAGTGAATTTTCTACATTAAAAAATACTCTACGCGTCTGCTCAGTTTAATGTGTTTTGGTTTTCCTACAAGAAAAAAATTTTTGAATCTCATGAACTAAATCTCTTCACAAAGGGTGAATTAGAGAAGCTGAGGAGGAGAAGAGTTCATCATGCAAAGAATCCCCGAATGTTAAAAGAGGTTCTCGCAAAAACAAGAACTCACTTAGCTTAAGGGGAAAATGTAAGTGGAGTCGCTAATCTCGTGTTGGTGTGTTTAGTGCATAAGTGTACTGAAACACTGTGCTTCGATAGGAGTGATTTCAACCCACACGCAATGGTCAAGTAGGGAAAAAACGAGTTGTTAGATGGTTAGTGGAAACATCATAACATGTAGAAAACTAGTTTATGGAACATAGCATGCTACAAACAAGAAAGAGGAAACAAAACAACACTTGCTAATAATCCGAACGAAGAAAATCTCTTATTAGCCATCGTGTAAATAAGCTGTAGAACGTTACACACTCTTTAGTGATTCCTTAGAGCTATGGAGCTCTAATACCCAAAGCAAGGAGGACTATCCCCTTGAGCTGTCCTGTGCCTCTCTCTTCTCCTCAAACGAGTGATTGACGTTTTAACACTTGCACTTCCTTGCTTGGGATTGAGATAATATGCAATAAACAACTAAATCCCTTCACTCTATTGTTGATTGGACAAATACACCGTTGGTTTTCTCATGGGAAATTTGGCCACTAAAACAAAGTGTTCTTAATTGTTCTTCTCATGGTGGAATTTTATAGAAAAATTCAAATCTTCTTCCGTTCTTGGTACAATTGTGGATAGTGACCCAAGAGTGGTGGTTGATTCCATTTCCAGGTGCTCACTTGAGGTCTCAAGGTGGCTCTAGGCGTCATCCCTTATGGGCTCCTGGCGGAGAATATTTTCCCTGGCGCGGCGGTCTCGAATGGTGACCCTCTGCATACCGAGAATCGTGCTTATTGAGGGAAATTTAAGTGAGACCAAAGTAAGTATTATCGACAAAAAATGTGTGCGCGATATTAATTTTCGACTATACACCCTATGTGCAAAATTTCATAATTTTGCCTCTTAACTTAGAGAAAGTAATTTTCAGATTATATAATGTTTCTCACTTATAATCCCAGTGCTTGACATTTCATGTATGTTCTTTTCGTCCGATTTTCCAGTGACGACACCATATTTCAAAAATAAATTTTCTTTTACAATAAAATTTCTTCTTTCTTCTTTTCAATTTTTCGACAAATATGCTAATTATAATTATCATATTATTACATATTCAACAAGCACTGAAGTAATTAAACTGTCGTTAATTGAGGATTATTCCTCAATCAACCTCAAAACATCTCCATGTGTCCAAAATCCAACTTGGGTGCTCCTCGTGTCATCTCCATGGGTGCCATCAAGGCAATGGAGTGAAATCTCTCTATTTTTAGGGCTCCATGAGGTGGTACAAGCCCCTCCCTAATCATTTAGGGATGATCAAAATTATTTGGAATTTAACCAATGCATTCCTTCCTAAAAAAGTGTCAAGGACAACTGGGGGAATGTTGGATATGTTGGGTACATACTCACATCTCTAATGCTAAGCAAAGTGAGCTTAGTGTCAAAGATTTGAGGATGATCAGAGGTGTCAATCAACCTGGTTGGGATCGTCAAATTTCCCAACATTCTCATTTAGAGAGGGCAACATTGCTGAGATTTTCAAAGTGCCGGAGGCATTTGATGCAGTTTCATTCCTAAACTTTTTGGAAGACTAGAGTACACAATATCTCAAGACCTGCAGTGTTATTTAATAAATTCATCATGTTTAAGATATCTGAATTAATTGATATTTTTAATTAAGGATCTGGTTCAATTTAGAAATTAAAATATTAAAGGTAATTAAATCAGAATAAAAGATGAGAATGAATTATGGATAAAATATCACATCTTCTAATCTTAACAAGCCATTAGATATTAGGATCGTAATATGAAGTTTCATGTTTACAAAAGTATAAGAAGAGGGTTTCTGGGTCACTGCTGGAGAACACACACCAGCGTAGCACTGTAGTGCTGGGCTTCGACCTCCCAGGGCGGGATTACAAGCATCTCTGTGCCAGCCTACGTACAATGTAGGAACTACCGTGCTAGGGGATGGTGTAGTCCTGTGCCAAGAGTGCACAACAAGGCAAGGTGAGGGAAGCAACGTACTGAGGGAAGAAGAAGAAGCAAGAACTACGCAGCATGTACCGAGAGCTCACTGTGGCTAGCACAGAGGGCAAAGCAGTGTGTGACCAGACAAGGACGAGTCTCAGGAGAACGATCACCGGCCACCAGATAGTGCAAGGGCAACAATCCCGCTCTAGGTGACGCAGCTCTTCCCGAGCAACGCAGAGGAAAACACAAAGCAAGGTGTACGACGCCAGCGACCTTGTAGCGGTGGGGTTTCTAGAGGTCGGTGTTGCTGAGTCTGCAATCCTGGCTGGAGGGTGTGAATCAATCGTGCTTTATTCCCACGTGAGGCATAGTTGTTTTTATTTCTTCGACTTTTGACAATCCTGCCTTTGGTGCCCGCATATTTTGTACTTATAATATGCTTAATAATAAACCCTCTAAAGATAGAAGACCAATTTTCCCGCATTGGTTTTTCCTGTGATGTATGTCCGTGAAATCCTTGTGTGTCACTTTTGTCATTTCAGAAATGTTATTCGGCCGTATTTGTATGTGTAGGTTGTTATTTTATTTACTGGCGTTAATGTTGAATATTTCGTATTGGTATAAATTGTGTAAGTAGGAGAAGTAAAATCAATATAACAATAGGCTTTCGTATAAGCATATTCCAAAATTTCACATGGTATCGAGCTATCATATCTAGCTAAATCTATGAAGAAGGTCGAAGAATATGTGTTGGAAATTGAGAGAGAATGCAAAGAACAACAGAGCACCGAGAGAGGGGCAGCGCAGCAGCATGGACACAGAGCATAGGGGTGCGTGTGGGCCGACGCATTCCCAACCGGGGCGGAGTGCAGATAGCGCAGCCCGCAGGGACCAGGAGCATCCCCCGTGGTGCGCAATGCTACGAGGCTACGCTCGCTGCGATATACTCACACAGAGCGGCTACAGTGACGCACCTTAGAATTTAAGGTCATGTAGAGTGCCGAGATCTAGAAGTTGAGTTGTAGACCTTCGGGGGCCGCTTGTTGGAGGTGAAACATTCCGCTGGCGTGACTTAGCTCAAGCTGTTGAAAAGGAGCAGACTAGAAAAAATTCTCAAGAGATTTCCGCCAAAGAAACCCGAATACATCACAGGATCGAAGAGAGCCGATTCTCCATTTGGTGTTGGCGGCACTTCAAGAGAGGAGTCACGCCAGAGGGGGAGGAGGGTGCCTTTCGCCAGCAAGGACCCCAGATGTGAGTCTTTGTAGAGGAGGAGGACCGGGCCCGAAAAATATCCCATGGCAGCACCACATGGATTGCGTGATCGGATAGTTGGACCACTTATCCAACTTTAAACTGGGAAGGCCAAACTCGGTATTTCTTGAGTAGCGCCCATATAAAGGAGCATGCAAATAAATTCTTGCCGTTACCAATCGATGCGCTCTAGAGAATCATTATGAAGTAGCACATGCTAAGCACTTCATTATGGATGGGTCAAAGATCATGGGGAACACACATAGCCGAGAAGGCAATGACTCGCGAGATGTGGGCCCAACTAAATTGTATGAAGGAAGGTTCGTTCAAGAAATATGCTCGGAGAACCATCCGAGGTTATTCATGATGGCCAAGGGAGAGGAGATCGCCCATCCCTATCCAAACCACAACATCCCAGATCACAATCGACCGTGCCAGTCAAGGTAGATGATTTTATTTAGCGGCGAGGGATCGTTCAATGCAACACAGAGATTCGTGAAACTTTTGTCCAAAGTCTTCGTTGGTAGCGGGCCTTCCTAATTGGGACAAACATACTATCCTATGACAAGAGGAGATTCGCCTTGATGACCGGTACCAGCAAGACAAATATTGGTTCAGTGCGTGAAGAAGGAAGAAGAGGAAGATACGCTCTTGGCATCAAAGAGGCAACATAAAAACATGCAGGATCCGTCAAAGATCAAATGTTTCAATGTGGTGAACTTGACATTTCGCTAGCAATTTTCTTAGAATAAGAAGAAGGACAAGAAAGCTCTAGTTCCAAGATCAAGTGAACAGAGTAATGGCTCCATAAACACGAGCGACATACCTGCGGAACCACGGAAAGTGGGCCGATCTTGATCTATAGAGAAGCCACAGGCTGAGGGTGGGATCCTTGAGGCACCCGGTTTGAGGTGTAAATCGCCTGGCTTTAAATTCCATAACGGAGGTATAGTTGCGCTTTATTTTCTTCAAGTTAACCAGTTTGGTGCCCGCATCTATTGTTCTTAGAATCCTAATAATAAAAATCCCCAGAGCTAGGAAGATCAGTTTTCCCCGTTATCAGTTTTTATGGGGACATTTGTCTTAAAATCTCGTGTGTCACTTTTTCATCAGGCATGTTGGTTCAACTTAGATATGTATGTGTAGGTTACAGCTACTGTATTTACTTCGATGTTAATGTTTAATATTTCGCATTGAATAACTTGAGTAAGTAGGAGAATTGAAAATCAATTTCAATTTGAGGTTACTATTTAAGCATATTCAGAAATTTTTCAAACACCGTATTTGCAAGGTCACCGCTCGCTCTCCGAAAGTAGGTATGATCTTGGCATCATGTGGAGCAAGCATGGAATGAGTGCGCTCATCGTAAATGGGAAACACTACATCCGCAAGGTCACCACTTCCTGCAAAAGTGTACTACAACTTAGGCATCATGTGGAGTAGGAAATTGGTTAAATTTCTGCTGTCTTCCTACTTCAAAGCTCATAATAGAACCACCCTGAAGAACCATCTCAAAATCAAGTGAAATCAACCATCATTAGAGACAATGACCACAGATGTATCTAGTAACCATTCTAATTTTGAGTGAATAGTAATATTTCAACCCATGGGATCACCTTCAAATATATAACTAGACCAAGTCCTGTCACATATTCCTTACCTTGTTAGAGGTTGTTAAAGTAACTGGAACCTTGCCAGTTCTTCCGTACTTAAGGGAGGTGACATGTCCCGAGGTAAACTTTCCAATTAATAATAATAGTATAATAATGGTAATATTTTAAAATATTTCATGGCAAAGTGTCATGGTAGTGGGACTCGCTACCCACCAATTTCGTACGTGATATCCCTAGAGAGTTTTTTTTCTCTCCACGATGGAGCTCTTAACACAATGCAGCCCCCCCCCCCCTCACAGCCTCAAATAGCTCGTTGTTCCGTTTCTCCGCCACCCGAGCTAGCTGCGTGTCCCTCACCCATATTTATCGATCATGTTTGAAGGTGGACCTCCCCAAAGCTAAAGGTATGTTCCTAATGGCACTGAGTAGTGGGTTTACTATCATGAACACGCCCATGGATCGATGGGGGTTCACCCGAAAGAGGACTGCATCATAAAGTCGATGTCCCCCTTGACTTTGGGTGTTACACTTGGATTTTAGTCCCGTGGTATCTACTTTATCGACCATTTGGCTTAGGTTGGTACTACTTCTGGGAAACCCCGACTTTGGTTATGTGGTCCTTACCCTTATCCACATATACTACCCCCTTCCGTCTCACTATACCACCATCATTTCTCCCACTCCGGGTCCATGGCTTCTCTCGGGGGTCCACATAGGGTTAGCTCTCATTCCCTTTTCTCCCACCTTGGGTCAACTCGAACGATGCCTCGTAGGTTGTACGAAAAGAAAGAAGCATAAATGGCTACATTCAACAGAAAATGTACCACAATGAAAATACATTTATCAGCACTACACGTGAAAAATTAATACATGAGGTCTACCCCATACCCATGGCCATCACCTCGGTTCCATAGGGCCTAGATGATCCTCCTCTTATCATTCAAGAACCAATGATTGTCCCAACCCCGGAGGGCAATAAACCACCCTACCAAAAATGGGGTAATCACCGCTATATCTTACACATCATGCTCTTTCCCTGAGCCTCGAGCATGGGCTAATCAAATAAAAATCATAAAAGGTAAAAAGGAATATAGAGAAGGGTGGAAAATCACAATGGGAAACCTCATGTACCATGATTGCTCCCTCCCTGGCACATTATATACCTGTGTGTGGGGGCTTCCTTTTCTAGCCACACTTATGCCCCGACATGTGGCCTAAGATGTTTCTATCATCCTATTCCATTTCACCTCTGTCATCAGCATGCCACTCACCATTTTAGGTGATGTACCTGGATATATTATCCCCTCTAAAGGAAGAAACCACCCAATAAGGTGTACTTGGTTAACCCCCTTTGGAGCTTGGACAAGCTAGCACATGCCAAAGCCCACAACAGAAGGGAATCTATCATGAAGTGTCTCACTTCTGATTTCCTGTTTGTAAGATATTTTACCCAATTACTTTGAATAATTTTGTACTAGAAAGCTAGGAACACATCGGGATCTTATGCATGATTGCAGATGGTGTCCATTTGGGTTTGGTCTCCCATATGGGGTCCTAAACCTCTAGAGGGATACATTGGCACATATAGGGTGTGTGTAGATCTGGCTGGCCCCAGTAGCAGTAGAAACCACTCCATGGATCCCTATATGTTCGTATATTGCTATAGATCCACCCATTGACGAAAAAGATGCATTTGGTACATTATGTCTAACTGGGCCCTGCATAGTGCACCACACACTGGGTAAGTGTCCCAGGACTTGCACGATGACATGGAAAACACATCCATCATCAGAGCTCACATATGGTTTACTAATATCTTCGACTCATATGGAGACCCACAGGTCATCGGGTGTGCCCCTGTCTCATTGGGAGCACCGATAGGTCTATTGTTTGGAGAACAAGGGGAACCTCTTTTGGTCCATCAATTTTGAGGAATTTATTCATCATTATGGCACTTTATGGACCCCCACTGTGTCTCTCGGGAGGCCCGACGACACACATAGATTATTATTTGATCTCCCGAGAGGCTTATTATTTCATTTGTGAGCTAGTTTGGTGGGTTTATTACTCAAAAAATTAGTTTTTGCATATTATTTTATTTTGAGGGGTTAATGTAGGCTCATAAGGTAATTATAACTTTAATTGGTTTATAAATAGGAGTTATATACATTCATTTGTATCATCACTTGATCTGATCTCTTCATTAGAGAACTTCGTCTTTTTTCCTTGGTGGATATTTTTGGACGATGGATGAATTTTGATTTATGGATTAGGTTCTTTTCTATCTTGGAGATTCTTATATTGTGAATGTGATGCCGCTTGATATATTCTCTAACATGGCAGCACGTACGTGCTATTTTTCATTTTTTCATACATTGAACTTCGTTATTTTTATGGCTAATTACTCCATGTGTTTAATGTGGAATTATGCTCATTTAGATTATCTATGTATGGGCCATGTTGGATGAATGAAATGTACTATATATCATGTTATATTGATAATCCTTCACCATTTATAATGAAGTAGCAAGCAGCCCAAAGTCACTTTATTCTCTTGCCTTTAACATTGGACGAAGTTGACTTTTGAAGCCTCCCCGAGCAAGAAACAAAATCTCTCTTCACAATTCTCCTTGACTCCATATCCCGAAGAGGAAATAGGCATTTTTCCATCAAGGTCACTACTTCCTAACCCCATTTTTCACCCTTTTCCTCCCTTTCCTGGCTCCAGCCTCATTAGGTCACCTAGGCATCAATTTCCCCATAAAACTGACCATAGAAAAACTTCAACTCTAGTTCTATCGCGCCGGGTCCCCCAGGTCTCCGAATTTGAAGGGAATTTTATGGTGGAAACTTAGATATCCCAAGCCTCGAAAGTTTTTCCTTTATGTTCCTCAAGGCTAGTATCTAATGGGATCAATTTGATATTGTTGGGTGAAAATATGTGTTTGATCCTTCTCTCAACTCCGAGTTGGTCCACGGCCTCATGTGGTCCCATTTTTTCTCCAAGATATTTATCAAGGATCACTTCCTAGAATCCAAGTTTCAAAGGGATTTTATGGATTGGGAAAATCCCTACAAGCCTTATTCTTCTCCCTCAACCCTCAAATCCTCATCCCCTCTCCCTAGAATGCCAAGTCCCTTTGCTTAAAGAGCAAGGAAGCTCCATCCTTCATCCTATCCTAGGTAAAGGGGTCAAATGGCTACTTCTCTTATATTGTTGATATATCCTTCGATATGGCTTCCGAAACATCAAATCTCCTCCCCATCGCTGAAAGTCCGTAAAAGAGCGGAGCCTTAGCCATGGTGAAGGAAGGCAGCTGCCTCCATCATTGACCTTAACCTAGCAGTTGCCCCTTAGGAACCCCTTAGGATCCTTGTTGGTTTGAGGGTAATAGGACCATTTGATGGAGGTCCACATCCCGAGTGTATACATGTATGGTGGTAGAAATCATGGAGGCACAAGTTACTCCTTCTGGTCCGCTTTTTCCACCCCCAGTACGCCTTTTATTTAATTTTTTAGTGGCCGTTTCTCTAATAAGCATGGCAGTGTTCACATTCCTTCGTTAATAGAATTTATTTACCATGTAAGGATGAGCTTCGGCTTTTCATCAATGTTGAGAATAATGTTGTTCCTTACGATGTGATGGAGCATCTAGTTCTCAAGAACTATGGATAGCTAATGAGGGGGTAGAGCATCTACCCATACGCCACTTATGTCTAGGCTATGTTTGCATTTCAATTTTTCTTTACCCTTTTTTCGTGCCATCTTAAGCTTCTATCTTTCTCATAGTTGCATCAACCTCTAGGGAAAAATTCAGCCCTAAATTAAGGATGTGGATGTATGGGTACCCAATCCCACCTTTTGAAACCTTTGCCTTGTAGCCTGCCTATTAGGTGACTAATACGTTATCAATTCCCTTGTGGTGAAACTACCATATTTTATATATTTTGTTGTGGTGATAGTGAGCCTCCACCAAAAGTGTTGTCCTCTTGGTCTAGTTCTCATCTTGTGAGGCCTCTCACGGACTTGCTAGATTTTTTGAGGCAATAGAATGCATCTTTGAACCTAGCAAAAATTAGGTAGAAAAAAGCACTTTTTGGAGGATAATAGCATGCATTTTTTGAATTTTTGAGTGACTTTGAAGGAAGGGGTGAAGGTTGTTAGCATACTTTGATGCTCTTCATGTATGGACAACAAGTGACAAACATAAACAATGAAAGAAGAATACTTGTAGATGGTAATTTTTGTGGCCAAAGCAACACTCAAAAGGAAAACAACATTTGTTCAAATGTGGCTGGTGCAAGAGCAGATTTGGTGTTCTCATGCACCCACATGGGAGATTTTTTCACAGTTGGTGAAGCTATTACTATCACTTGAAATCGCATGCTCGACTTCAAGGGATTTTCGGGAGAAAGTGATAGTGAAATCCAAAATTGATGCAAAAATTATACTAAATTATTTACAGATGAAGGCAATCCATGTTCATTTGGTAAAGAAGAAACATTCATGGCAAATTTTGTAACTTTTATCTTTTTAATATGGCGTATTTCATTTTGTTTTCACATGCACGTCAATAAAGAATGAATTTTGTGTAATCTTGATTGAACTTTATGTTCTTGATGGGCATATCTAATTGAATTCATTGTAGGATTATGCCACATATGTTTCAACATGTGTTTTCAATTGAAAGGATTGCATTTTTGTACGACCCTACCATTCTACAAGTAGAAGTCACAGATGGTCTCAAACATGGTACATTTATTTGATCACCTTGCATTTAGAAATCATTGTAATTGTCTTACTGTCAATTAGTAAATGTGCTCATCCATATGTGTATGAGCATGATTAAATTCCTATTACTAATTGAAAAACTGCTGTAAATACATATCGTGCAATGCACATGGCTTTTAGTAAACCCTATATGGCTATTTCAAGAAAATGTATGTATTTGCTTATTTATATTTCACAAGTGGCTAATGTGAATGCAAATATTATTTTTAGATTATACATGCATAATGTAAAATGTGCATTTGAATCTCATATGGTTAATTTGAATGTATAAATATGTCTATTTATATATGTGACCATTGTAAACTTCAAAATAATTGCACTTGGTTATTTGAAGACTTTATTTGCCTATGTGATTTTCATGTGAGACAATGGCTGGGTTCTAACTATCTAGGAAACCTAACTAACCAAGAAGTATGATTTGAATAGTAGGGGAAGGAATTGGGGGAAGTGGGGCAATCGGAGAAGAAGAATTGAAGCAAGGGATAATGGAGAAAGGGCGGCATTCACAATGAAACTGTGCTTGTTGTGACACAATAGAGGAAGGGGTGAATGATCACCTCAATAGGCTTAGAGTTGAAGGTTAGTCACTATTCTTTGCTCATAATATATGCCTAACAACTTAATTACAAAGTTCGCACCTATCAAGATACGCCCCTAGTGTGCATCGAATAGTGTTGCAGGTGTGGGAATCAACTTGGATGAGGTCATTTTATAACTTATGATATCAATTTATGTTGTTAATTTGCTCAGATTTCAGGTGTATTCAATGTGTTATTATTATAATGTTGGTTTTCTTCCTATACTTATGGAAAAATGTGTTTACCTGGCTTTCACCCTCAACCCTTATTTTCAATTTTTAATTCTATTATTGTTGTTCATGTTGCCAACAAACTTGTTTCCCAACAAGGAAGTGATTGCGACTCCTCTGTATTTTTAAATGTGGGCATAACAAACTCAACAAGGTATTATTTGTAAAACACCAATTTTCCATAAAGTGGTACCGGATAATATTACTAGGTTTTAAAGTCAGGGAATGGGGTAATTATAGAAATTATTGATTTAGGAAGCCATCATGAAACCCTAAGTCGGCTTGTGCACCACCTTTGTTATTATTTCATTGCTTTGTTTCCTTTTGGAGGTATCATTGGAATACAAGACCGTAGATCCAAATAACCGTATAACCGATTCATTGTAAATAGTTGGTATTTAGGCTATTACTATGTTCAGCTGATTTCAAATAAGCAAGTGCATTGACCGAGTTTCATTTTGATATCTATGGAAGTGAATGTTAGAGTGACTACATCTCCTAATCAAGTACTACTTTTCCGGGGGCCAATATTGGTTAACTTGTGATCGTGGATTAGTAGGCCCGCGAATTAAATGAGGGTGGAGGCATGACCCATGGAACCCCTCATTGGCTAATGGGTAAGGCCTTTGTCGCCCTAAAATTAGCCCTTTCGATAAGTACTTAGACCCTCATTAAAATCCGGATACCCCGTGTAGGCGAAGTTATCGCCGTAGCCAACTTTAGGGATCTTGCCTCTAGATCCTCTAATAATTGATGTTGGTGGAGGAATTCCACCTCATAATCTTGTATTAACCCAAATAAAGGGTGAGATCAGCATACTCTCTAGAACTCTGGAGGTTTGGTCATTGGGACAATATTCATTAACTGTGGGTGACGATCGTAATGGAAATTTCGTAATGTTTGGGAGGTGAGTCATTGATTACATCCCAATTCCCATCCAACCTATAGAATTGAAAGGCTTATTGATTGTAATAACTAAAACATATCCGGACCTGTTGGTGTATGAGTGCCAAGTTCCAAATTTCTCCATGCATGGTAGGTTGCCGTAAATCGATAATAACTTCGCTAAAAATTCAATTTTTCATTTTATAGGACAAAACACTTCTACCCGCATAAATTTGTGAATGTGACTAGGCATGTCATAAAGGTGGTATCGACTTTTCTAAGACTAAGCTATTGATTTTGGGTAGCACTTGACAAATGAAGTCTCAAATTTTGTGGAGAGCTTAGACACATGCATTCCAACCCACAATTTTTTTTTTGGGAAATTTCACCGTAAACAATTTTATTTTGATAAATTAATTATTTTTAAGGAGGACCCTAATTCTAACTTAGGAAATTGAAATAATTAATGGGTATTAATTTAAACTATGGGTGAAACTTATAGGAAAAAACATTGCTCAAATGTAATCTTAGTTTTTGATTGAGATCTAATCTCGACCATTGAAGTCTCAACGAGAAGACGATAAAGGAAAGCTTCGGTGGTCATTTGGAAGATACAACGTAGCGATCAAGTGATCGAATTTTCTCTCAAGGAGTAGTGCTCAAAAGAAAACTTGTTCAGAGATATTTTGCAGAGGGGTAGAGAAAATATCTCAAGGAGAAATATTTCTCAATCGCAGAATCACGCGAGAGAAGGAAGAGAGAGACACAAAGAAATTAACTCGCAGCCACACGCAGGTCAAGGGTAGCCAGAAAGAGGAACCGAAGGCTTATTGGAAGAAGAGATTTCAAAATGCCGCGAGCTTCTGGGTGCGAGACCGGGAGGCAGACATCAAAATTTTAAGGAGCAACATTGATTCACAAGCCGACCGATGTAGTGCCCGAAGGGTTGATGTTGGTACCACAGAAAATACGTAGCCCACGAGGCATCTCATTCGTTGGTCGGATCAGCCGCATTTCCAATGATAGTAGGAGTAAATCTCGCCTAATCTTTCATGAAGATATTTTGCAATCGAAGTGTCCGTAGTGACATTCAGATGTATTCGGCATTTATTTTGCTTAATAATAAACCCCGTATCCCCCCACGGCTGTGAACCAGTTTTTCCGCATTGGGTTTTTTCTGCATATTTGTCCAAAAATAACGGTTTCATGTGTGTTTTATTTCTTTCTCATTTCCTTTTTTTGCTACATCTAAATTAATTAAGTGAAGGTCGTATCAGTACTTCTTCAATTTTTTCGAAGTAATCCGAAAAATAACTTGTTACCGTAATTCTACAAGTAGGGAGAAGTAATTCGCTTTTTTTGCGTAGGATTCCATATCTAGGACTGTGGAATTTTCGTTACGTATCAAATATTTTGGAGCGTTGCGTGAAACGGAAGCAGATCCAAAGGTCGAGGAAGGAGGTCAAATATCTACATAAAGCACTGCCATCCGCAGGGACTACACCAAAACATAAGGGTGAAAGCCCGCAAAGGTCTCTCTCTAAGTGAGTTTGTCGAAATGGCAAGACTTCTAGATCACATTTTTATTATTTCAAAGGAGAAGCGCAGCCTCAATGAAGAGCTTGTGGGATGCAATCTTCTGCATGTGTTTTGTTTTGTTGGGTGGAAAGTCATCGAAAAGGGAAGAAGCAACATGCTGAGAGAATTTTCCT
This sequence comes from Pinus albicaulis, assembly GCA_034641835.2. Taxonomy (NCBI): domain Eukaryota; kingdom Viridiplantae; phylum Streptophyta; class Pinopsida; order Pinales; family Pinaceae; genus Pinus; species Pinus albicaulis. Next base: position 100,842 of record JAXQQM020074220.1, read on the forward strand.
TCCTGTGTGAGTTCCTGACCTGTGGAACTCTATTTTTCAAGATCTTAGCAAGAGATCCGTGTGTTTAGTCAATTTAATGTCTTAAACGATTTTCATTAATTATCAACCAAGGTTTGTAAACTCGATGAAGTGTGTTACATTGTATGTGCTTAGTTAACCTATTTCTTACTTCATTGTTCGTTTATGTTGTTTTTGGGGGTTTATGTTTTGATATCTAAGAATGTTCACTTTAAAACTATAAAAATATTTTAAATGAATCTAATGAATTTTAAGAATGTAGGAAAAGGAAGCATGTTCCTAATTTAATCTAATTTTCATAAAAATAAACCAAAATTTTCAAGAAGTTAGAACCTTAATTTGGAAAATAGAGCATCTATCTTATCTTTATCAATAGTCCTATTCCATGGATCTTAATTTTGAAAACTAAGGTTGAAATTGCGTTATTTAAGTTCAAAGCAAAAGAAGAAATGAAAACAACTAATTTACTGGGTTACTCCGCATTCAATTATGAGGTATGACCTTCTTGAGATGATGTTAAGTAACTATCCGTACTTTAACTTATAATTTCCTAGAATAGTAAGCAAAGGATGTAAATGAGAAACATCTAATGTATATTTAGATACCCAACATTCAATTATGAAGTGTGACCTTCTTGAGATGGTGCTAAGTAACTAATTATACCTAATATTTTAGAAAGTGAAAAGTAACTCACACTGTGACTCAAAAAAAAAAAAAAAAATTAGTCTGGAAACATGATTAACCAACTTCTTTGGAAAGACTTTAGGAATGTTAGTGATGCAACTAAGTGAGGATCTAAAATCAAAATGTGAAAGCATGTAAAACTTCATTGTAAACAACTAATGTATATTTGACTTTCTCCAACATTCAATGTGAAGTATTACCCTTGAAGTGTTGTGTAAGAAGTCAATTATGGCCTTTGTCTCTAAGTTCCTAGAAAGAAATAAATAATGTGCGTATAAATTAATCACCGTATGAATTATATCCAACCATTTATTTTAGGATCATCATCTTGAAACCTACTTTTGAAAACATCCATCGACATGTTTAATTGACAATTATGTTCTAAGAGAATGAATGAAGTGTACCAGCAAGAAAACTAGGCAACTGTGTATTCTTATTACTTCAATCTTAATTTGATTTGAAAATTGTATTTATCTATCTTCACTAAATATTTAGGAAGAACAAGTACGTACAATTTAATCAAAAACTGAATGAAACATTAACCTATTGTAAAATAGTAACAAATTTAACTAAAAACAACAAATGAAAACCTCCAAAGGCAGGGCCCGTAAATCGATTCGACTAAAATCGCTTTTAGCCGGTTAAGGATGCACTTAAACAATCATTGGTAACACGAACTTTGTATTATGATAAAACAGTCTTGATACAGAGGACTCAGTAAATCTTAAACTTTAACACCCACTTCGAATTGTCCTACTTCCAAGTATGTACAACCGTTTTTAAAGGAAACTACCACAATTGTTTGTGAGATAAACTTGCTACATGTGGCTAATTCGAATTAGAATTTCAATAGGACTATTTGACTCTTGATTTTCACAGATAGAGCAAATCAAGCATTCTGATGCTTTCGGATAACGTACTTTGACCACACCCTTGACCATGATCTGTGCCTTCTTTTCTCGTCGATCTCTTGACCGAGTGAATAGGGATAGAATCTATGTGGAGATGATTCTAGAAATGCCCATGTGGCCCAATTCATCATTTGACACCTCGGAACCTCGCCGTACCATGAGAGTAGCTACGAAATCCACGATTAGCCACAGACAGTTGTGTTTTGTAGCTAAATTGCAAAAATCTATCCAAATAGCAAGAAGCTACAACATAATTACGGAAATCATTTAATGCATTCCTCAAGACAAATCAAAGATTACTGGTTGATTTGGGGCTCATGATCTTATGGGAAAATGAGGGAAAAAGGTGAGAAAGCAGCAAAGAGAAGGTGCAATTCGAGGTTCAAATAAATACACTCCCCCACCGCAAAAATCATTGCATGTCCTCATGCAACTCGTCAAAAAATGTGATTTCTTCTTCCCCTACCCGCATTTTTCTTACACTTCTACTAGCACATCCAATTTCCTTTCTTTTGTTTATCTTTGAAGTAAGATCAATAATCCTGGGCCTTCTCATACAGTTTATACTTGAGGTTAATGACCGCTTTGTGTAGTAACTTATTCTTCTTCTTTTTCAATTTCTTGTTTTTTTTATACCACAATTCTAGATGCATTGATATTGTCATGAATTACCTTGTCCAACTTATTTTGTCGCTTCAAGGTCTCATTCTCCTCGTTTGATATGTCTATTCAATATCTCTAGTTCATAAATATCCCGTTTGAGATCATCAACTAGAGGTTCTTGTGGATCGGATGGTGGCTAGTTCTAGGTTCATTGATGCACTTCTTCTAATGATTCTACATAATCATATATTTTGTTTGTACTAGGTTCATGCCTCGGGAGATCTTTGGTTGCCAAGCTCAAAGTGATGAATAGGATAATTTTGAGGACTGTGTGGTGATAAATGTTAATAGGATATGGTATCGGGGGGTTTCCTCATCTAAATTTATAAGTTTTTTCCTTTTGATAATGTTGTCTTCATAGAACCTTAGAGTTCAGAGTTTCTTCTGCTGAGGGAGGACTTATATTCTCCCCAATTGTGAACTCTTACTTCCTCTTTCTTATCTTACCCTTTGTCTTGATTTGTTTTCCTCGATTTATTGTATTTTCAAAGATTATATTTTCATCATTCTTTCTATAATGAGATTGCAGTCTCCGTTTTCAACATTTATACGCTCTTCTTTCTTCTCGCTTCTTCCGACATTATCTTCTTTAGGTGACTCGGTGCTTCTTAAAAATGGTTTCTAATAAGGAAATCCTCCCAATTATCTCCTATGCTTTTTAAATGAAACTCAATCGGGCCTTTACCAACCCATGATGAGCCATGTGTATTTATGAACCCGTATTCTCCTCGTGCCATTTGAGGCCATCCTTTTTAAACTATTTAGCGTAAAGAAAGGAAGATTGATTTCACCATTTTCTAGGAAAGTCATCAAGAAACGGATATAGTAGACATACATGCAACCAAAACTTTCCTTTCACAAGTGATAATTTTTTGTAAAACCAAGTATACGTTCCTCCATTTACTTTTAAGAGCCGTACTCAGGGATACCCTTTCTAAAAATAGACATCCATACCGGGTTTTTAAGTATTACTTTCCATGATTCACCGTGGAACTCCCTTATTTTTAAACCATCTTTCACCATGCCTTGGAAGTTCTCGTAGCATCGGCCATGAATGACTCAATCTACCGCAAACTTGATATCTCCAATTCTCACTTTGGTGCCATCAAAAGACCGAGCAAAGATCGTAATCTCTCCATATGAAAACCATTAAATTATGAATTTAAGCCATCCGGCCTTTTTTCAAAAAATCCTTGATCTCAGAGAGTCCTTCCATGTACTTTTCCCACCGGTTCCGATCTAACAATTAGCTCCATCCTTCTACTTATAGTAGTTCTCAACTTTCCTAAATACTCCTTTTGTTTTTGAAATGAATTGTCACGGTCCGATGAAAGGTTATTGAGGTTTTGTAGGAATAAATAGATGGTAGGGTTTGGAGAGACGTAGACAAGTGTATGTCACGTCATAGGTCATGACCGTTTAATCACTAACAAAGAGTTAATTATGGACCGTTATGCAACACAATACGGATAATGTGGCTGATATGTAGTATGATGGAGATTGCAACTAAATCAAATGATGAGTTAAGTCAAGGAAACATATGAATATCCATATTATACATGATCTATAAAGCTTTAACATTGCTATTTAAAATAAATTTTTGCACTTTAACTTTAGAATGTCCGAACCTTTTCGTTCGTTGTTTTCTTCCGTGCTGATCCTTAGGTACCATTTTAACATGTTGGTCTTCAAAACATAATCCTTCAATTCCTTGCAAATCATAATGTGTCTAAACTGTTGAATAAGATGTGGTTACAACTCAAAATCATTCTTAATGGAATCGCCCTCCTAACGTGATCAACTACGAATATAATTAGCTACGTAATACAATCAAATTTTTAACGTACACCGTAAAAATAATGAAGTAAGGCTATGGAATCTCGAATGTGAGATGAAATGGAAAATGGAATAAGGATCATGGAATGGAATGAGGTGAAAATGGAACAGTGGAATATGACTTGTGAAATGGAATGATAGTGGAGTGAGATGGAATTAAAACCGTAAAATGAAAATGAATTTGGTGACATGAATTGCATAATGTAGTTTTGTGTTACCACTATTACGTAAAGAAAATGGAAAATATAGGATGTCGAAATCTCTCGATTTTCACCGTATTTTCTATATAAAGATGCCAATCATCGATTGGTTTTCATACTTATACACTTAGGAAAAAATAAAGTTAAGTTAGTGAAGAAGAAGAATTCTTCTTTCACTAACTTCATTTCAATATTATCTTGAAAATCTTGACAAACTATCTTTTTGAAAGTGGTTTGATATACTTTCAATCGATGACCATCTATAAGAAGAGGTACATTTTCTTCTTATCTATTGTCCTTACCTTCACTTACTCCATTATCATAAAATTTTTCAATCTCACATGGCCCAAGCCAATGAGTCCGAAACTTTCCTTGAAAATCTTTGAATTTTGAATCAAAAAAAATGCCCAACTTCGCTTGAAACCTCTTCTCCTTGATATACTTATCATGCCATTTAGCTCTTTATCGTTGACTATACCGGTTCTTTGAATCAGATTCTTCCCGATTTCACTCAAGCCTGTCGAGTTGCTCCAATTCAAGTTTTCGTTTATGATAAATTAAGTCCCAATTGAACTTCCATCTTGAAGGTTCGAATTTGAAACTTATAGGGAACAAGACTTGCTTTCCATAAACAAGTTCATAGGGAGTAGGCCACGTTGTATTCCTCTCCATGTAGTTTTGTAGGCCCATAAGGCTGCGAAAAGAAGTATTTTCGCCCAATCTCTTCTATGTACATGCATAGTCTTAGTAGAATTCCTTCAATCACTTTATTGGTGAATTAACCTCGACCATTTTCGTGGATGATAAGGAGTAGACTTTTTGTGCTTGATCTGTAATTTTCCACAACCTTTTCACCACCTTAGATGTAAAATGAGATCCCTAATCATTACAATTTTCTGAACACCAAATGGATAAAGATATCCCCTCAAAAGAAAATTAACTACAAACATCTTTCATTAGCAAAGGTAATTCTTTAGCCTCTTACCCATTTAGCATTACAATCATTGCATACCAAAATATACTTTTGTTTAGATGGAGGATTGATAGGTCTAACGAAATCCAAGGCCTAGGCTTTCAAAAGTTTCAATGAGTACCGAGGTTGTAATGGCATTTCATTTGATGGAGCGGTTTCCTACTCTTTTAAATCGTCATGACCTTTGATATTACCTTGGCATCTCTAACATGCATGGCCAACAATATCCTAAATGAAGGTTGATTTTTGGCAGTTATCCCTTGTCAAGAAAGTGGTTCAATATAAGGTCTATCAGTGATGCTTAAGAATTTCAGTATTTCATCTTCTCAAATACATCTTCTCGATAATGATATATGGACTCATTTTATACAATTCATTAGTATCCATGAGTATCTTGCATGAGTGTTTCATGGACATCATGGGACTAGGCAAAGAACAGTTTCAAATATCAAGATGCATCCAAACACTTCTGTTCACTTTTGTGTGTTTTTCACGTGTTTCCTGCCAGCTGAGTTACGTTAGAGATAGTAATTGGCGTTGCTGAAGTGTTAGCGCATTTGAGAGGGAGTTGCAATACGAATGCGTGTTTATCGTGGTAGGGTCACCACAAGGCAAGGCAATAGCAACAGCATGGTTGGTGGACAACATGTCGATACCACAGTTGCGGTAGGAGATGCTGCTGCAGTTAGAGCAATGTGCAAGCAGGCATATTTTGTTACATGCCATTCCTCGATAAGAGGGAGTGCTGATTTGGGGTAGCATCAATGTTATCTAAGTCTCAAATTTGTGGAGAGACTTAGACACATGCATTCCCGTATAACCCATAAATTGCTTGGAAAAATCTCATCTAGAACAATTATATTTGATAAATTAATTACGTAATGAGGACCTAAGTCTAACTTAGGAAATTAAAAATACTTCTAATGGCATTAATTTAAACTGGGTGAAACTTATAAAAAAAGAAGATAAAGTCTAAATGTAATCTAGTATTCTTGGATTGGAGATCTAATCGTAACGTTGAAGTCTAACGAGAAGACTATAAAGGAAGGCTTGAGGTCTATTTAGGAAGATACACCGAGAGGATCAAGTCATCGAATATCTAAAGGAGCGGTGCTGCCTTTCAAGAAAACTTCTATCTATATATCTTTTGCGAGAGGCGCAGTATTTACGTATCCGCAAATAAATCTTTCAGAGCTGAGAATCATCATCATAGAAGGGAAGAGAGAGATCTAGGGAACTCTAGCATAGAGACAGAGCTGTACAGAGATACCAGTGGCTACGCAGTAGGAAAAGCAGTGAAATCAAGGGTTTGTCAAGAATCGATTTAAGTCGAGAGCCGTGTGTGAGACTAGGAGGTGAGATCGAAATTTTTAACGGTAGCTGACGATTCAAAAAACAGGATTAGCATCTGTATGGGTGGACACCAGGGATCATGCTTATGCGCGTAGAACCTACTATGAAAATTTCTCAATATACTTTTAAATAAAAAACCCCATCGTTAAATTCTCATTTACTTCCTAATTACATTAGTTATTAATTTGAAATATTCAAACATTAACACTCTGAAGTAAATAGCTTAATAACCTACACATACAGATCTAAAACTTAATAACTCTCGCATAATGACAAAGTGACATATAAGTATTTTATGGAAAATTGTCCCTAGTGTCCCAATGCGGAAAACTCGGTGCTTCTAGCTTCGAGGGTTTTTATTATTAAGAAGATTCTGCGCGTAGATCCAAACCGTTAAACCCGATAGAGAACAAAAAAACAATACCTCTATATTCCGGAGACATAAAATCGATTGATCCATGACTTTCAAACAAGATTTTTAGAACTCACCTTTTCCGCCTCTAAACCCCGCCCTCGCTAGCCCTCGATCACCGCATCGCTCGCAGCGTCCATCACCCCGTATTGGGTTACATTTCCGGCGCTAACTCGGATGGGCCCTCGTGTCAATCATCCCGCAACTTCGTCGCCCTCCTAGCACCGCGTCAACCCTCCCCGGCCTCCCGATGTCTCTACAACATCCTTCATGGCTCTCGGGGTCGTTTCCTTCCGTAGGTCGTTGCTTCCTTCGCGTGCTCGGTTTGTCGCTCTCGCTCTTGTTGTAATCTTGGCCTGGAACTACACCATCCCCCTCACCAATACTATCCCTCACATACCGAAACACCGAAATTCCGAGCAAACCACGCCCCCAGAATCGCAACTTATTTTAGTGATCTACCGGCTGTGTGTGTTCTCCAACCGACCCCAACTCCTTCTTCTTATACTTTTATCGTTGAAACTTAATGGCTGTGATCTAATCTTGAATCGATGGCTAAGATTATAATATGCTTGATCCGTCGTCACTTAAGTCATTCTCATCACATGTTTAAATTAATTGCGCATTTATTTTAATTCTTTCCTAAGTTAGACTTAGGGTCCTCGATGAAAATATTAATTAATTAATTATATCTTAAACATGAGTGGAATTTCCTAAAACACTTTCTCGGGGTCTTGCAGATCTTATGTACTCTAGTCCCTCCACAAATTTTGGGAGCTAGAGCACATCCGGGATGTTACCCCAACACCCCAAAATCTCAACACTCCCTCTTAGGAGGAATGTTCTCTGGCAAACACTTCGTCCTTAAGGTTGCACTGATTTTCAGTGTGGTTCTTCACCAATGCTTTGCCTACTACCCTTCATCACCGTTGTTTTTCTCTCGCGTATCGTTGCCCATTATGTCGCTGCATATCCATACCGTGCCTCCTCTCAAATTTTTACCTAAGGCTCATAGCACTGCCACTACTAATTGTTTATCAACTCATTGCTTAGAGTAAGCAACCGAAGGGACTCTCATGCACCACGTAAATTCATTGGTTAGACCCCATCACCCAGCCCATAGACTACCTTCCGTGTTGTCATCCGGCTACTACATTGTTGCAAAAAATTTCTCCTCGCACTCGTATAAGCGTACTTGTTATGTGTTGCCTCTATGCTACTATCCTCTACGTTGTTGTTACGTTGTGCTTCGTCCTCCCCGAAGCCTCCGTGCCGCCACAACCACCGCACCGTGTACCCTATTCTATTGTTGTGTATGCACTACGTCGGTCCCTCATCGCGTGCCGCCTCTACATCCGCTCCATCTATGCATCCTTCCTCGCACCCACCGCTCCACTCGTCCCACTACTGTCTTAAGACCGAGAGCACGGATGTGATCTGAAGATTTGCCACCAAGGGTCACGCGACCACTCGGTAGTTGTCGAGCAGATCAATATTGCTCCATTTTCATGGTCCATGAGTGCTCATGGATACTTCATCGTCGTATCCATCATCTGCCACAATAGCCTTGGAACTAGGAAGCTTCCGTGTCCTTTATTTTGGAGGAAAATTGTTGCTAAATGTCCAAGTTCATCAGTGCAGGCCTCATTCAAAAGATCACGCTTCTTTTTCCCTTCGTCGCTCTCTTGATGTCAAGGCCGCATCTTCCTTCTTCCTTCTTTATCTTGCTCTAGCCGGTGTCGTACGTTCTTCGTCACATTTTGATTAGCTGCTGTCATTGATGTCAACCCAAGCAAAGACTAGGGGCTAACCCAATATTGAATGGGAAATTTAACCTACCAAATTATTGTATTCTAGGTCAAGAATGCTTTTGATGGTTTCTTCTGCCGAGATGTTTCCGTTGATATATGGCACGCCATGTACCTTCACTGTTTGAGAGATATTCATGATTGAAGTTTGTAACCTCAAGCAGGGCTAAACCCCATGGGGGTCATGGCATGGGTCACGCAAAATTCATAATTAATATTTTAAGCTCCTAAAATCCCTCCCATGTCTACTTGTTAGTCTCTCCTCAACCCAAGCATTTATATAAATTGTGATCCTCATATCCTCCTTTATGCAAGAGATTTCGCTATCCGAACAGGTCATCGTGGAATTTTCGCTCTAACCATTTTTCTAAAAAGGTTAAGAAGCTGAGGAGGCAAAGCTGAAATCTTGAGGAAGCTCGTGGAAAATTTCAGATCAAGGTGCAATACAATATTTTGAGATATCATTCATGGAATTCAATGTTTTTAAGAAATTCTCGAAATTCATATCGTGTGGAAGTGACCTTTGGGAAAATCGTCATAACTTCCTCTCAAGTATCGGATTGGAATTTCCGTAAAGGTGGAAGATATTTCATATAATATAGTTTTCTCTATCAATTTCAAATCCGAATGAAGAAACAAAGGATGATTGGCACGCCGTACAAGTTCGCTCTACCGAAATAAACATAATTAGGGCATTGTGAGAGATTAGGCATAACTCTCTCTTGAAGAATCAAAATTGAGTCAGACCTGTGGCATTGGAAAGATGACTCAGAGGAATACTACAGGATTGAAAATAAATATTGGGGATCTGAAATAACATAGATTCACCAAATTCAATATCGAGCTCCTAGAAGGCAAGAAAAAGCTAGACCATGTGTTGCCAAGGGCTGCAAAGGACCAGACTTTCTAGGGCAGAAAAGAAAATTAAGGTGCGACAGAGGGTAGCATGACAAGAAAGCATCAACCAAGGTGCAAACAACAGACACTTCACCACATGAAGTTATCTATGGGTGCAAACCGTATACAATCACCTGGGGAAGGTGCCATTGTACTAAGTCATTGTAAACAGATTATTGTAAAAAAAATTGTTCTAGTGTCTATCCGGCCAAGAGTTGAAGAGACAACAAGAGGTCTAGGATCAACACGTCAAGTGGTAGTGTCGTAAAGAAGCTAGGTTATAGTGTGTCTTATTCTCTTCTTCTTCTACATCATTCTACATCATTGTAAAGTGGACCATTTTCCCTAGTACGAGAGTCTTTATCTTTCTGTTCTTCTATAGGGGCAAGTTGTGGTGAGTTATGTACCATTGGGTGTTGGGGCATCCATTCGCCTGATCATCACAACTTCTGCTGGAGCATCCATCCAAAGGGGAGCCCCGGAGAAGAATGATTTCTTTCGGGATTCTATGAAGTTGAGCTTATTTTCAATTGAGTTGAATATTGAAGAATTATTAGAAAAGCATTAGGTGGTTTTTGTCCCGTAGTGGGAGCCTGTCTTTAAAAAAATGTGTGCATTTGTGTTCCTTTTGTTTATTACCATTTTACAAACATTGATAATAAGAAGATTAAACTAATGCTCTAATTGAAAGGAATATTGATTCACCTCCTTTGCAGATTTCCAACAATTGCATCGTAGCTTTGTTCCTTCAATAAAAGCTAACAGTCGGAAGGAGGTCATGGATCATACCAAGAATGGTGTACTTCTGTTTCAATGAAAATAATTATGCAATTCTAGAAAGGAAGATTGAGTTCTATCTCTTGGCGCAAGGTTAGGAAGTATGGGACGCCGTTTCAAATGGATTTTACATCAACCGCGGATGAATACAAAAGAATAATTTGCAAATGATGCAAAATCAAATAATATTATTACTTCGTGACTTATTGAATCTACTTATCATAAAGTGTTAAGCAAAACCACCAAAAATGGCGACAGTTTGAGAATATATATAGGTGTGACTCCGTATGTCAAGAAGCAAAGCTTCAAATCTATAGAGCAAAATTTGAGCTACTCGTAATGAAAGAAGATTACAACATTGATGGTTATCTAAAATACGTTGAGAAATAACCAATACTCTAGAAGGATTGGGATCCAATGACGAGAAGACTATACGAATATTCTTAGAACGTTACCAAGGAGATTCAACCCAAAGTTATTAGTCTTAGAAATATGTTGAAAATTTGGACAAACTCAAAGAAAGAGAATTACATGGAGTTCTCACATATGAAATGAGACTTGATGAAGAAGAGGTACTCACACCAGAAACCATGTTCGTTGCATCTAAGAAAACAACAAGGAAAAAAAACATTCAATTAAAAAGAGCGGCAATTCCAAGTGGACAAGAAAGGGAGGATGGAGAAAGTTCTCTGCATGAATATGCTTACTTTACTAAAAAACTAAAAATTGGTAAGGGAAAATTCAAAGGGTAAACTTCATTGATATGTTTCTACTGTGAGTAGGCTTGGACTCTCAGAAGAAAATGTCCGAATGAAGACAAGAAGTCAACTCAAAAGTAAAGAAAGGCTTTAAGAAATTTAAAGAAAGATCCAAAAGGAACTTTCCTTAAGAAGAGCAACTTCCACTTCATCCGATGAAGACAGTTGACAACAAAGAAGAAGCCAATGAGAGAGTATCAAGTTATGTGGCCATTGGCCAAAACAAGTAGTTATCAAACAACGAAGAAGAAGGATTGACCATAACAAAATTTTCTAAGGAAGCAAGCCAAGCTGAGAAAAGAGCTCAAGGTGTATAATATTCGCTCCAATACTCTTGAAGAACAAGTTCAAGGTCTCAAAATTGAAGTTGAAGAACACAAATTTATCAAGATTTTACTCTAAAAGAAGTTGCAAAGAAAGCAAACTAAGAAAGGGAAGCATTAGAAGTCAAGTAGTCTCAATCGTAAGGAAGTGAAGAAGGGAAAAATTGTCCAAAACTATGCTAACAAATTTCAAGGGCATTGGAAAAATCATCACCAACAATCCACACCTTACAATGCCGTAACCGGCCTCTACATAAAGAAGAAGAAGTAAGACTTTACAACAAATACAATGAACTCATGAGATCCGACATGCATGTAGACTTCCATTAGACAAGATTCGCAATAATGACCTTTGAAGATGATTCTCGACGAAGATTTCCATCTAGGTAACAACATATTTTTCTGGTGGCTATTGTTATTCATGTGGAAAATTTGGTCATAAAGTTGCAGAATGTCGCACGTACCCTAGAACCAATACAATTTGGTGAGATCCTTCAATATGAACCTCCCAGTAGCTCAGTCGAAACATCAATAGATTTAACATTTGCTGAAATACATGGAATGTTACAAATGTCGTAACTTTGGACACATACTAGAAAGATCCAGATTTTGGAAAAATCCTCCAAGAATCTTCGAAGCCACATAATGAATGAACATGGAAGAAGAAGAAGACTAATAATTTTGCTCTCGCTCTCAAGGTCTTAAAACAACAAAGATGTGTGGTATGTTGACATCACTTCGCTTCAACGCATATGACTGGAGATAGAAGGAAATTTGTATCTCTGAAAGAGAAGAAGGATGGAAGCGCATCCTTTGAAAATGATGGATCTTCAAATGTTATAGGATCAGGTACTGTCGCTCTCAGAAGAAAAGATGTTATAGCCAAGAATGTTCTATTGGTTGAAAACATGAATCAAAATCTGCTCAGTGTTGGACAAATGTGTGATCAAGGACACACAATGCTATTCAACTCGACAAAATGTGAAATCAGGAAAGGAAGGTATGGTAAAATTGTGGCTACAACAAGTCGAGCTCCAAACAACATATATCTTCTGGGTGAAGCAACTAAAGCATGCCTACTAGCTAAAGAAGATGAAATATGGTTATGGCACAAACGAATGGGTCACATAAACTTTGAAAATCTTGTCAGGATAAGAAAAAAGGAAGTGGTATGAGAAATGCCGAAAATCTCAAAACCTTCCAACACACTATGTGAGGCCTCTCGGCATGGCAAGCAGACAAAAGTCCAATTTAAAACAAAAGAACACTTTGCATCACATCCATTTCAATTGATACATACTGATCTATGTGGTCCCATGAGAACAAAAGTCTTAGGTGGAGAATTATATTTCATGTTAATGATAGATGACTATACCAGGATGACAGCCGTCAGTTTCCTAAAGAAAAAATCTGAAGCATTTGAGTTCTTTAAGATCTACAAGGAGTTAGTCGAAAATGAAAATGATTTGAAAATAAAGTGTCTAAGATCAGATAATGGCGGAGAATTCACTTCCAAATTATTTCAGCAATACTGTGACGAAAATGGAATAAAAAGACAATTTTCAACAACACAAACACCTCAGCAAAATGGAGTTGTTGAAAGAAAGAACATAACTGTATAGGAAATGGGTAGAAAAATGTTGAAGGACTCAAAATTGGATGAAAAATTCTGGGTTCAAGCAATTGATATGATAATCTTCATTATCAACCAAAGTCTTCTCAGAAATAACTGCAACAAGACCCCACATGAATTATGGAAAGGAAAACTAGCTAATGTAAAATATTTCAGAATCTTTGGAAGCAAATCTTATATCAAAAGAGAAGATCAAAATTTGGGTGAGTTTTAACCACGTGTTGATGAAGGTATCTTTGTTGGTTACTCACGCAAAATAAAGGCCTATAAATGTTATAATCTAAGATGAAAACACATAGTGGAGAGCATAAATATTATATTTGACGAAGATTGTGTTCTAGCGAATAATGATGCGGATCTAGAATCTTTGAAACTTGAGACAGAGGCTGAAAAAGGCACAGGTAAAATTATAGAACAAGAAGCAACTATCAACGAGGAAGAAGTAAATAATGATCATCAAGATATACCAGAACAACAACAAGAAGCTCCTCCAAGGAGAACAAAAGAATGGATTCAAAAGAACCATCCATCAAATCAAATCATTGGTGACATAAATGAAGGTCGATAGCTTTGTTCGTCACTACAAGCTCGCATTGCTTTTTTAGCAAACTTTAAGCCTAGTAGTTTTGAGGAATCCAAACAGAATGAACATTGGGTAGCAACTATGTATGAAGAATTGGATCAAATCGAGAAGAATAACACCTGGGAATTAGTTCCACGACCAAAAGATAAAAATCTCAATGGGACTAAATGGGTGTTCAGGAAAAAATTGAATGAAGATGGACAGGTTACCATAAACAAAGCAAGATTGGTTTGCAAAGGCTATGCACAAGGGGAAGGAATTGATTTCGATGAAACATTTGCACTAGTTGCCATAATGGAAGCCATCTGAATGTTTCTCGCCTATGCGTGTTCAAGAAAAATCAAAGTCTACCAAATGGATGTTAATTCAGCATTTCTAAATGGAGAATTAGAAGAAGAAGTTTACATCGAACAGCCTGAAGGTTTTATACTATCAGAAAAAGAAGACTATGTTTGCAAGTTAAAGAAGGCTCTATATGGTCTCAAGCAGGCTCCCAGAGCATGGTATGCTCATCTTGATAGATATCTATGTCAAAAAGGGTTCAAGAAAGGTACTATTGATAGCAATATTTATGTACAAATAGATAAAAATAATTTAACAATCATTGAGGTATATGTGTACGATATAATATTTGGTAGCAATGATGATCGACTAAGTAAGAAATTTTCTACAAAGATGCAAAGTGAGTTCGAGATGTCTTTACTTGGTGAGATGACATACTTCTTAGGGCTTCAAATATCTCAGCAAGAGAAAGGAATATTTATATGTCAAGCCAAGTACATCAAGGAAATGCTCAAGAAATTCAAAATGGAAGATTGCAAACCCATCCTTACTCTGATGGTAACAGGTCGAAAATTTAGCATAGACGACTCATCTAAGGATGTGGATCAGAGGCTGTATAGATCTATTATTGTTAGTCTTCTATATGTAACAACCTCTTGGCCAGATGTTATGCAAGCAGTTAGACAAGTAGCAAGATTCCAAGCAGCACCAAAAGAATCACATATTATTGTCGTCAAAATAATTCTTTGATATCTAAAGGGCACAGAAGAATATGGCTTGTGGTATCCCAAGGGTAACAATATCATTATTCAAGCCTTTACGGATGCAGATTGGGTAGGAAGCGTTGATGATCGTAAGAGTACTAGTGGAGCATCATTATATCTAGGTGGTTGTCTTGTATCATGGTTGAGCAAAAATCAAACCTCAATCTCATTATATATAGCAGAAGCAGAATACATTGCAGCGACATCATGTTGTACTCAAGTCCTTTGGATGAAACAAAATTTGCAATATCTTCAAGTACGATTCAGTGAGCCTATTCCCATATTCTATGACAACACTAGTGCCATCAGCATCTCCAAGAATCCCAATCAAATATCATTTTTTTAGAGAACAAGTCGCTGAAAAGAATATCAAACTTGAGTATGCTGGTACAAAAGAACAAATCACTGATATATTCACTAAAACTTTACCTCGTGAAGCATTTGAATATCTTCTCTAGAAGCTTGGGATTCTCCCAAGTTCTCAATAGATTTTCCTTATTCATAATATAAAGAGGGAGTGGAAGTGTGTACAGGTCCGCAGGATGGTTGTGTGTCATGGGGAGTTACCCTTTGACATTGAAGTCAAAGGGGGAGAGAATGTTGTAGGAAGAGGTGTCATGATCATAGGGGGAGTACTTGTGTTTCCATCAATGCCAAATGGGCAGATTGTTGATCAACGGTTGTCATTGATGTCAACCCAAGTAGCACCAGGGGCTACCTCAATATTGCATGGGAATTTTGACCTACCAAATTACAATATTCTGGGTCAAGAATTAATTTTATGGTTTCTTCTTGTCGAGATGTTTTTGTTGATATATGGCATGCCACATAATTCTTCATGGTTTGAGAGATATTCATGTTTGAAATTTGTAACCCCAGTTAGTGGGCTAAAACCCCATGGGGTTGTGGCATGGGTCATTGAAAAGTCATAATTAATATTTTTTAAGCTCCTAAAATCCCCCCCATGTTCACATGTTGAACCCTTCTCATCCTAAACATTTATATAAATTGTGATCCTCATATCCTCCTTAAGCAAGGGATTTCACCATCTGAAATAGGTCATTGTGGAATTTTCTCTCTAACCTTTTTTATAGAAAGGTTCAGAAGCTGAAATTCCTATGAGGTGAAGCCGAAATTCCGAGGAAGCTCCTGTGACACTGTTAGATCAAGGTGCACAATATTTTCGGAGATATTATCTATGGAATTCAGTGTTTTTGCAAGCTCCTGAAATTGATCTCAAAGAAGTGACCTTGTGAAAATCATCATAACTCTCTCTCTGAGTATCAGATTCAAATTTTATAAAAAGTGGAAGATAGTGCATGGATTGTATTTTTGGCTCTATAAATTTCAGAGACAAATGAAGAAACAGTGACACGTGGCACACTGTACAAGTTTGATATACTGAAACAGTCCATAATTAGGGCATTGTGAAAGATGGGGCATAACTCTCTCTTGAAGAATCCAAATTGGATCAAACCTGTGGCATTGGAAATATGACTCAGAGGACTACTAAAGTATCGAAAATAAGATATTGGGGATTTGAAATAACAGAGATGCACCATATTCAATATCGAGCTCCTAGAAGGGAAGAAAAAGCTAGATCATGTGTTGTCAAGGGCTGCAAAGGACCAGACTTTCTAGGGAAGAAAATCAAAGCAAGGTGTAGCAGAGGGTAGCATGACAAGATCAACAACCAAGGTGCAGAAAATCAACAAGAATTTCATCACATGAAGTCTTCAAGTGGGCAGCACTGCATACATTCATTGTAAAGGTATCATTGTACTAAGTCATTGTAAATACATTATTGTAAAAATTGTTCTAGTGTCTATCTCCCAGGAGTTGAAGAGGCAGTGTTGGGAGGTCTAGGATCATCATTAGGTGGTTGTGTCATAGTTGGGGTTATGGTCTAGTGTGTCTTCTTCTTCTACATCATTCTACATCATTGTAAAGTGGACCATTTTCCCTGGTACGAGAGTCCATTCTTATTTTATTCTTCTATAGGATGGTAGGGTGGTGCTAGGGTGAGTTGTAGCTCATTGGGTGTTGGGGAATCCATTTAGTTGACTACTGAAGAATATCGAGCATTGGAGCGTCCATCCAGTGGGAGTTGGAGAAGAATTCTTTTCTAGATTCTAGGAAGTTGGAGCTTTATTTTCAATTGGAGTTGAATATTAAAGAATTATTAGAAAAGCATTAGGTGGTTTTTGTCCTGGAGTGGGTTTCCACCTTAAAAACTATGTGCATTTATGTTCCTTTTGTTGGTTGCTATCATTGTAAAAACACTGATAATAATTAAAGATTAACTAATGCTCTAATTGAAAGGAATACTGATTCACCCCCCATCTCAGTATTTCCAACAGAAAGATTGCGGGTCCTTGATGTTTCTAGGATGAATGATTTGTAGTATGCCTTAAATCTTACTACGGTCAATCATGATCCCTTATTCAGATATT
>JAXQQM020063623.1:0-56545 GCA_034641835.2 Pinus albicaulis
TTTGAATAGGGGGAGAGCATCATTGTGTTTGTATAATGGTTATAATCAATGTATCTTTCTATTGTGGTGATCAAGCACCATCATGGTTGCCATCAAGTCCAAAGGGGGAGATTGTTGGCAATATGATGCAATGTGTTGTCCTTGATGGCAACCCACTTGATGAAGATGATGGCAACCTACTTGATGAAGTCGTCTTTGATGCTTGATGAGTTTATTAATGATGTAAATATGATGTTCCACAAGCAGCTCAGAAGTACCAGAGAAAGAAATATCAGTAAGTGTCAGAACAATGATGTAAATTGTGTATCACAAAGCATACGCGGGTTTGTTTAGGAGAAGTATCATATGCATGCAGAAAAGTACATGCCAAGAAGCGTATGCCTAATTGCGCTCTAAATTTGTAAAACCATGGGACTTTACCATGGTATTGACCCATTGTATTGAGCGCTAGATTATCTATTTGATCTCGTCCAGGAATACCATCGGAAGAAGTGTGGTTTTGGCTCATGGTATTGATAAAGGCTAAACCTATATAACGAGAAGAAGATCATTGTGGAAAGGGTGTGTAAGTGGCTGGGCTCTAATGAATACTTCACTCTGAAGTATATCTGTATGGAATGGGTAACAGTTGAATGATTGATCTGAATTAATGCACCCATGAAGAAAATAATGAAGAGGGATCTCCAGATCTGAAATGTCTATGTATATTCTAAATCTAATGAAGAAATGTTTAGATCTGTGATCTGGCGAATCTTTGCTGAAGTGAAGGATGAATTCTGAGTTGTCTATCTGATCTGAAGAACTGCACAGTCCTGAAAAGTTACAAATCTATACGCGGGTTCGATTCATGAAAGGCGCGTATATACGCGGGTTAAATGAATGAAAATCCCGTATGAGCAGTTAGGGTTTTCTGAAGAATGCACACGCGGGTTGGTCTGCATGAAAGCCCATATACACGCGACTTCCATGAATAAAAGTAGCATGTGATATTTGAATTAATGAAGTTCTGGGTTAAGTTTACATCTGCATATCTATTATGAAGTCTGGGTTAGCTCTGAAATTCTGGTTACAGTGGTCTCACTGTTCTGTATGAAGCAATGGGCAAAGTATGATTGTTGATAACTGAAGGGTTGTGTTGAAGTTGTTTGATCCATTTTGAAAATTGATGAAACGTGGTCTGTAGTGGTGCTGAGGGTCGAAGCCATCAGTCAGGGGGTTGTAGCTCCCTTCCAAGAGAGGCTGGTAAACAAGAGCAGGGGGTCGTAGCTCCCTTCCAGGAGAGGCTGGTAAACGAGTACAGGGGGTTGTAGCTCCCTTCTAGGAGAGGTTGGTAAACGAGAGAAGGTTGTAGCCTTCTGCAGGTGGGTGCCTGCATGCTAGTATGAGTCTGCGCCAGTACATGGTTGTAAGAAGTTTTCTTTATAACAAATATTGAAGACTGAGATGATGGCAACGGTGGTTTTCTCCCGAATTGGGTTTCCACCTAAAATCCTGGTGTTCATGTGTGATGATTATTCTGTTCTTTCTGCACCTGTTTACTGTTTGATAAAACATTTGATGAATGAATAATGGAATGATGTAAGTTAAGAATTAAATGCATAATTAGATCTCTGGACATACGCGAGTTCTGTAAGGATATCCGCGTATATATGCGAGTTGGCTTCAGGAAAGTAGCGTATGGGTTTTTAGAAATAAAAAAGTAAAAAGTTTTATTATCTGCACTAAATACTGATTCACCCCCCCCTCTCAATATTTTTCCCAAAAATTGGTATCAGAACAGGTCCTTCTGAAAAAGCTTAGCCGCTAGAAGGAAGATCAAGCAAGATGAGCAATCAAGAGGGAACAGCATTTATCAAGCCTCCGCTCTTCAACGGAGGTAATTTAATCTTCTGGAAAATGAGGATGAGATCTTATCTTCAATCTATGGGAGCAGATGTATGGGCCATTGTTGAACAAGGATATCAATATCCAGCTGCTACACCAACAGATCCAACTGAAAGGAAGAATTATGAATCAAATGCAAAAGTGGTCAATGCTATAACAGGAAGTCTAACTGAATCAGAATTTGTCAAAGTCATGTAGCTGAATACAACAAAAGAAATATGGGACAAAATCATTTTAAGTTATGAAGGTGATACAAAGGTAAAAAGTGAAAAACTCCAAACTCTCAGAATTGAATATGAAAATTTAAAGATGCATAGTGATGAGAGTATTGCCAGTTTCTTTTTACGTCTTGATGATGTTGTAAATTGTATGAGAAATCTGGGAGAAACAATAACCGAATCTACTTTGGTTGAGAAAATTTTAAGATCTCTAATGGCAAAATTTGAGTCAAAAGTTTCTGCTCTTGAATAAAAACAGGATCTTCAAAATCTTACTGTGGTGCAACTTCATGGCATACTAACTGCATATGAAATGAGAAGAGGAGGACCATCTGAAGTCAAAGAAGCCATCTTTAGAGCTTCTACAAAAGGGAAAGAAGTACAAGAAGCAGAAGGATCAGGATATATCTCAGAAGAAGATGAGGTAAATTTTGTAAAGAAACTCCAACTTGGCACAGGACGGTTCAGAGGTAAGCTTCCTTTCAAATTTTTTGAGTGTGGAAGAGTTGGTCATTATGCTGCTAAGTGTCCTCATAAAGAAACACCTGCAAAAGGGAAGGAAGTAGCAAGAAGGAATAAGAATCAGTTTAACACTAGAAAAAGTTACTATACTCATGAAGACAGTGATGGGTTTTCTGATAGTGAGGAAGAATGTGAACAAGATCTTAGACTTCTCATGGCATTTGAATCTAGAGAAGAAAATGATACTTTTGTGGATGCTCTAGAGGACAATGATTTTCTTGAAGAAAACAATCAACTCAAAATACGCTTAGAAGAAAGAAAAATTCTCTTAGAAGAATGTAAAATTCTCTTAGAAGAAAGGAAAATAGCCATCGAGACTCTGGAGAAGCAAGTTGAAGAAGCAAAGAAACTCAATGAGAAATTAGAATGCGAAGTGGTAAGTGTAAGAAAAGAGTTTGAGAAAGTAAAGACTCTGAATTTTAAATTTGCTAAAGGATCTGAAACCTTAGATGAGATTATCAAGGTACAACGCTCTCCTCTTATAAAGACAGGTCTTGGATATACCGGAGAATCTTCTCAAGCTTCAACACCAAATTATCTAAAAGCAGCTACAGCTGGTTTACAAAATTCTGCCACTCAGCAAGAAGCAAAACTCTATTGCCTTATCTACAGCATAAGCAGAATATGTGGCTGCCGCATCATGTTGCACACAACTTCTTTGGATGATGCAAACCTTACAAGACTTTCAAATCAAGTGCACACCTCCTATCTGCATTATGTGTGATAATACAAGTTCCATCAGTATTTCAAAGAATCCTGTTATGCATTCCAAGACCAAGCACATTCCCATCAAGGATCACTTCTTACGTGAACAAGTGCTTGAACAAAAGGTGAAGTTGGAGTATGTTCCCTCCAAAGAACAAGTTGCTGATATATTTACCAAACCTCTGCCCAGAGAAGTGTTCGAATATCTCAGACATAATATGGGAGTAGTCTCTGCTTTGCAGAAAATCAGAACTGCTTAAATTCAGAAGATTAAATTGGATAAACAGGTTTCCTGAACGAAAGTCGCGTATATACGCGAGTTTATGCAAAGAAAACCACGTATGGTTTGTTGCTGACAAATTTTACTTGGGGTCAGCATTATTCAGCACAAACTATGGTGATGTTTGGTATCTCTGATGATGTTTGGTTTCTCTGGTGGTGTTCGAGTTCTTATATTTCTATTTTATTCTCTGATATTGGGTAAAGATGCCTTGATGATTTACTGTTGAAAGTGTTCAGGATGTACAAGCTAAGGGGGAGCATTAGTCTTGCTGAGCATAATGCATTGTTGGCATTATGATGATTATGAAATATGATCTCTTTATTGAGGTCTTTTTGGTATTGGTTATAAAAGTTCATATTTGTAATGATGTAAAAATTGTAATATTCAGTCATGTAAGGACTTGTTCAAATTTGTAAACCCACTTGATTGGGTAATTGAGTCAAAATGTGTAAACCCACTTGGTTGGGTAGTTGAGTCACATATGTAAATCAACTTGGTTGGATCTTTGATGTAAGTGTGAGTCCTTGGTGATAGGAAAGGTCATAGAGTCATTTACTTCATTGAAAAATATGTATTAAGATTTAGCATGAACTCAGGGGGAGCATGGTAACTTCAGTGCACATCAGATCTACAGAGCTCTTCTTTCTACAAGAGAAGAAAAACCTTGCTTTAGTTTTGATCCGCCCTTTGCCCTTGATGTCAAAGGGGGAGAGTAACATGGTGTTTTAATAGGGGGAGAGCATCATTGTGTTTGTATAATGGTTATAATCAATGTATCTATATGTTGTGTTGATCAAACACCATCATGGTTTCCACCAAGTCCAAAGGGGGAGATTTTTGGCAATATGATGCAATGTGTTGTCCTTAATGGCAACCCACTTGATGAAGATGATGGAAACCTACCTGATGAAATCGTATTTGATGCTTGATGAGTTTATTAATGATGTAAATCTGATGTTCCACAAGCAGCTCAGAAGTACCAGAGAAAGAAATATCAGTAAGGGTCAGAACAATAATGTAAAGTGTGTATCACAAAGCATACGCAGGTTTTTTTAGGAGAAGTAGCATATGCACGCGGAAAAGTATGTGCCAAGTCGCGTATGCCTAATTGCGCTCTAAATTTGTAAAACTAGGGGACTTTACCATGGTATTGACCCATCGTATTGAGCGCTGGATTATCTATTTGATCCCGTCCAGGAATACCATCGGAAGAAGTGTGGTTTTGGCTCATGGTATTGATAAAGGCTAAACCTATATAAGGAGAAGAAGATCATTGTGCAAAGGGTGTGCAAGTGTCTGGGCTCTAATGAATACTTCACTCTAAAGTATATCTGTATGGAATGGGTAACAGTTGAATGATTGATCTGAATTAATGCACCCATGAAGAAAATGATGAAGAGGGATCTCCAGATCTGAAATGTCTATGTATATTCTAAAGCTGATGAAGAAATGTTTAGATCTGTGATCTGGCGAATCTTTGCTGAAGTGAAGGATGAATTATGAGTTGTCTATCTATTCTGAAGAACTGCACAGTCCTGAAAAGTTACAAATCTATACGCGGGTTCGATTCATGAAAGGCGTGTATATACACGAGTTAAATGAATGAAAAGCACGTATGAGCAGTTAGGGTTTTATGAAGAATGCACACGCGGGTTGGTCTGAATGAAAGCACGTATACACGCGACTTCAATGAATAAAAGTAGGGTATGATATTTGAATTAATGAAGTTCTGGGTTAAGTTTACATTTGCATATCTATTCTGAAGTCTGGGTTAGCTCTGAAATTCTGGTTACAGTGGTCTCACTATTCTGTATAAAGCAATGGGCAAAGTATGATTGTTGATAAGTGAAGGGTTGTGTTGAAGCTGTTTGATCCAGTTTGAAAATTGATGAAATGTGGTCTACAGTGGTGCTGAGGGTCGAAGCCTTCAGTCAGGGGGTTGTAGCTCCCTTCCAGGAGAGGCTCGTAAACGAGAGTAGGAGGTCATAGCTCCCTTCCGTTGAGAGGTCAAAAATGAGTACCCGGGGTTGTAGCTCCCTTTCCTAGAGGCTTCTGTAAACGAGAGAAGGTTGTAGCCTTCTGCAGGGTGGCTCGCGTGCTGGTATGAGTCCGCACCAAGACATGTTGTAAGAAGTTTTCTTAATAATAAATATTTAGGACTGAGACGACGGCAGCGGTGGTTTTATCTCGAATTGGGTTTCCACCTAAAAATTTTGGTGTTCATGTGTGTTTCTTATGTGTGATGATTGTTCTTCTCTTCTTGCACCTGTTTACTATTTTCTAAACATCTGATGAATAAGTAATGCAATGATCTAAGTCAAGAACTAAATGCATAATTAGATCACTAGATATACGTGACTTCTGTAAAGGATATCCGTGTATATACGCGAGTTGGCTTCAAGAAAGTAGCGTATGGGTTTTTAAGAAAGAAATATCAAAGTTTTATTGTCTGCACTAAATACTGATTCACCCCCCCCCCTCTCAGTATTTTTCCCAACAATTGGTATCAGAGCACGTCCTTCTGAAAAGGCTTAACCGCTAGAAGGAAGATCAAGCAAGATGAGCAATCAAGAGGGAACAACATCTATCAAGCCTCCACTCTTCAACGGAAGTAATTTAATATTCTGGAAAATAAGGATGAGATCCTATCTTCAGTCTATGGGAGCAGATATATGGGCCATTGTTGAACAAGGATATCAATATCCAGCTGCTATACCAACAGATCCAACTGAAAGGAAGGACTATGAATCAAATGCAAAGAGGTCAATGCTATAACAGAAGTCTAGAATCAATCCAGACTTGTCAAAGTCATAACCGAATACAAGAAAGGAAATATGGGACAAAATCATTTTAAGTTATGAAGGTGATACAAAGGTAAAAAGTGCAAAACTCCAAACTCTTTAATTGAATATGAAAATTTAAAGATGCATAGTGATAAGAGTACGCGCTTATTTTTACGTCTTGATGATGTTGTAAATCATATGAAAATTCTGGGAGAAACAATAACTGAAGCTACTTTGGTTGAGAAAATTTTAAGATCACTAACGACAAAATTTGAGTCAAAAGTTTCTGCTCTTGAAGAAAAACAGGATCTTCAAAATCTTACTGTGGTGCAGCTTCATGGCATACTGACTGCATATGAAATGAGGAGAGGAGGACCATATGAAGTCAAAGAAGCCGTTTTTAGAGCTTCTACAAAAGGAAAAGAAGTACAAGAAGCAAAAGGGTCAGGATATATCTCAGAAGAGGATGAGGCAAATTTTGTAAAGAAACTACAACTTGGCACAGGACGTTTTAGAGGTAAGCTTCCCTTCAAATGTTTTGAGTGTGGAAGAGTTGGTCATTATGCTGCTAAGTGTCCTCATAAAGAATCACCTGCAAAAGGAAAGGAAGTAGCAAGAAGGAATAAGAATCGGTTTAACACTAGAAAAAGTTACTACACTCATAATGATAGTGAGGGGTTATCTGATAGTGAGGAAGATTGTGAACAAGATCTTAGACTTCTCATGGCTTTTGAATCTAGAGAAGAAAAGGATACGTTTGTGGATGCTCCAGAGGACAATTATTTTCTTGAAGATAACAATCAACTCAAAATACACTTAGAAGAATGTAAAATTCTCTTAGAAGAAAGCAAAATAACTATCGAGAATCTGGAAAAGCAGGTTGAAGAAGCAAAGAAACTCAATGAGAAATTAGAATGTGAAGTGGTAAGTATAAGAAAAGAATTTGAGAAAGTGAAGACCCTGAATTTTAGATTTGCTAAAGGATCTGAAACCTTAGATGAGATTATCAAGGTACAACGTTCTCCTCTTCAAAAGACAGGTCTTGAATATACCGGAGAATCTTCTCAAGCCACCAACAGTCAAAAGTTTGCCATGGACTGTTTACAAAATTCTACCACTGAAGAAGAAGCAAAACTCTATTGCCTTATCTACAGCAGAAGCAGAATATGTGGCTGCCGCATCATGTTGCACTCAACTTCTTTGGATGATGCAAACCTTACAAGACATTCAAATCAAATGTTCACCTCCTATCTCCATTATGTGTGATAATACAAGTGCCATCATTATTTCAAAGAATCCTGTTATGCATTCCAAGACCAAGCACATTCCCATCAAGTATCACTTCTTACGTGAACAAGTGCTTGAACAAAAGGTGAATTTGGAGTATGTTCCCTCCAAAGAACAAGTTGCTGATATATTTACCAAACCTCTGCCCAGAGAAGCGTTCGAATATCTCAGACTAAAGCTGAGAGTAGTCTCTACCTTGCAGAAAATCAAAACTTCTTAAATTCAGAAGATTAAATTGGATACACAGGTTTCCTGAACTAAAGTCGCATATATACGCGAGTTTATGCAAAGAAAACCACGCATGGTTTGTTGCTGACAAATTTTACTTGGGGTCAGCTTTCTTCAGCACAAACTATGGTGATGTTTGGTATCTCTGAAGATGTTTGGTGTCTCTGGTGGTGTTCCAGTTCTTATATTTCTGTTTTATTCTCTGATATTGGGTAAATATGCCTTGATGATTTACTGTTGAAAGTGTTCAGGATGCACAAGCTAAGGGGGAGCATTAGTCTTGCTGAGCGTAATGCATTGTTGGCATTATGATGATTATGAAATATGATCTCTTTCTTGAGGTCTTTTTGGTATTGGTTATAAAAGGTCATATTTGTAATGATGTAAAAATTGTAATATTCAGTCATGTAAGGACTTGTTCAAATTTGTAAACCCACTTTATTGGGTAATTCATTCAAAATGTGTAAACCCACTTGGTTGGGTACTTGAGTCACATATGTAAATCCACTTGGTTGGATTTTTGATGTAAGTCTGAGTCCTTGGTGATAGGAAAGGTCATAGAGTCATGTTCTTCATTGAAAAATATGTTTGAAGATTTAGCATGAACTCAGGGGGAGCATGGTAACTTCAGTGCACATCAGATCTACAGAGCTCTTCTTTCTACATGAGAAGAAAAACCTTGCTTTAGTTTTGATCTGCCCTTTGCCCTTGATGTCAAAGGGGGAGAGTAACATGGTGTCTTAATAGGGGGAGAGCATCATTATGTTTGTATAATGGTTATAATCAATGTATCTATCTGTTGTGGTGATCAAACACCATCATGGTTGCCATCAAGTTGAAAGGGGGAGATTGTTGGCAATATGATGCAATGTGTTGTCCTTGATGGCAACCCACTTGATGAAGATGATGGCAACCTACTTGATGAAGTCTTCTTTGATGCTTGACGAGTTTATTAATGATGTAAATCTGATGTTCCGCAAGCAGCTCAGAAGTACCAGAGAAAGAAATATCAGTAAGGGTCAGAACAATGATGTAAAGTGTGTATCACAAAGCATATGTGGGTTTGTTTAGGAGAAGTAGCGTATGCACGCGGAAAAGTACGTGCCAAGTCGCGTATGCCTAATTGCGCTCTAAATTTTTAAAACCAGGGGACTTTACCATGGTATTGACCCATGGTATTGAGCGCTGGATTATCTATTTGATCCCCTCCAGGAATACCATCGGAAGAAGTGTGGTTTTGGCTCATGGTATTGATAAAGGCTAAACCTATATAAGGAGAAGAAGATCATTGTGCAAAGGGTGTGCAAGTGTCTGGGCTCTAATGAATACTTCACTCTAAAGTATATCTGTATGGAATGGGTAACAGTTGAATGACTGATCTGAATTAATGCACCCATGAAGAAAATAATGAAGAGGGATCTCCAGATCTGAAATGTCTATGTATATTCTAAATCTGATGAATAAATGTTTAGATCTGTGATCTGGTGAATCTTTGCTGAAGTGAAGGATGAATTCTGAGTTTTCTATCTGATCTGAAGAACTGCACAGTCCTAAAAAGTTACAAATCTATACGCAAGTTCGATTCATGAAAGCTGCGTATATATGCGGGTTAGATGAACGAAAAGCGCGTATGAGCAGTTAGGGTTTTCTGAAGAATGCACACGGGGGTTGGTCTGCATGAAAGCGCGTATACACGCGACTTCAATGAATAAAAGTAGCGTATGATATTTTAATTAATGAAGTTCTAGGTTAAGTTTACATCTACAGATCTATTCTGATGTCTGGGTTAGCTCTGAAATTCTGGTTACAGTGGTCTCACTGTTCTGTATGAAGCAATGGGAAAAGTATGATTATTGATAAGTGAAGGGTTGTGTTGAAGCTGTTTGATCCAGTTTGAAAATTGATGAAACATGGTCTGCAATGGTGCTGAGGGTCGAAGCCTTCAGTCAGGGGGTTGTAGCTCCCTTCCAGGAGAGGCTGGTAAACGAGAGCAGTGGGTCGTAGCTCCCTTCCAGGAGAGGCTGGTAAATGAGTACAGAGGGTTGTACCTCCCTTCCAGGAGAGGCTGGTAAACGAGAGAAGGTTGTAGCCTTCTATAGGTGGGTGCCTGCGTGCTGGTATGAGTTTGTGCCAGTACATGGTTGTAAGAAGTTTTCTTTATAATAAATATTGAAGACTGAGACGAAGGCAGCGGTGGTTTTCTCCCGAATTGGGTTTCCACCTAAAATCCTGGTGTTCATGTGTGTTGCTTATGTGTGATGATTATTTTGTTCTTTCTGCACCTATTTACTATTTTCTAAAACATCTGATGAATGAATAATGCAATGATCTAAGTTAAGAATTAAATGCATAATTAGATATCCGCGTATATACGCGAGTTTGCTTCAGGAAAGTAGCGTATGGGTTTTTAGAAAGAAAAAAGTAAAAATTTTTATTGTCTGCACTAAATACTGATTCACCCCCCCCCCCCCGTCTCAGTATTTTTCCCAACACTCACCTAGGCTACGCTCGCTTGAGTTGCACTCTCCTGAAACACACTCGCCTGGGTTATGCTCGCTTGAATTGTGCTTCTTTTCATCTACAATTATTTGAGGCCCTTGTGGACCTATGCCAATACACCCTTGTATTGGTCCTCAATATTTCCCCAAATTTGCTCAGTGGCATGATGGATAATATCAACAATCTCTTCGAAGCCCCCCTCAGTGAGGATCATCGACTCTTCTCCAGTAGACTTATCTAATTTCATATTTTTCTGCACACCTCCTGTACCGAGTTTTTGTCTTCTCTTGATGATGTAAGGGGAGGTGGGGCCTGCTGGATCTACAAACATGTCGGCACCACCCTCATCATCGCCTCCTCCTATCTCCAAATCATCCTTCTTCGTCTTTGGTTCTACCTCTTTCTCATCTTCCTGATCGGTATCAAAGGTGACCTTCTTGCACTACTTCCTAGAATCTTTCTTGCCAGTCTTCATACCTGAGGTACCATCCTTTGCACCACTAGTGCCTGCCTATTCTATTTCCACCCCTTTTGTGGAGGGAACTAATTAGTCACTTGGAAACTGACTAAAAATGTGGGCGATGTCATCCTCAGTCACTAAGTACGGAAGCTCGTACCATACCTTTGCAAGGTCCTTCTTCACACATATATGTACATGGTGAAAATATGCCTTAAACTTAGCACTCTGGCGATATTATTTGAACAGAATCAGTGATATCCTTGGCTTATGACTAATCATTATGTGTAGACTCATCTCAAAACCTATCCAAAAGAACTTATTCTCCATTTTGCGTGTGGGTTCCTTTGAATTCCAAAGCAAGACATATTGCGCAGCTGTTGGGCCTTGAAATTGTCATTCACTTCCATTACATTTTCACTTATATTTCCATATTACCACCTTCACTCCACCTCCATTTCATTACATTTACTTTACCATTACCACTATTGGGTTACATTTATTTTTTTCCAAACTTTATTAATTCTTAGCATTTTTAAGTGAATTTGTGGTTAAAAATTAGAAATAATGTGCATATGCTTATACCTAACAAGTGGGATGAGATTGTTGCCATGTGTAGGTCAAAAGAAAGCTTCTAAAAGACCTTTATGTGGCCTACCAAAACCAAATTCAAATTTGAGTGGAGAAAATCATGGGATCATGAGGATATGTGTTTCATTTCCTTTTTGTATTAAAACTCTAAGAAGATATGTGTCTCACTTCCTATTTTGTATTGAAACTCTAAAAAGACATGTGTCTTATCATTTCCTATTTTTATTGTAACTCTAGAGATAGAGGGAGAGATTCATGGACTCTCATTAATGAGATAACTTCTCATATTTTTGTATAAATAGGGGAAGTTTTCTCCTATCATGGGTGTGAAAAAATAGGAGAAGAAGATAAAGGATTATAGCATGTTTTGTAACAAGGTTTGAGATGGAATGGGATGTAGATTTGTGAGTTTATCAATAAAGAAGTTATTTGATGTTGTTTTGATCACATCTTCAAGGAGCTAAGGATTACACCGAATTGGTATCAAAAGGCCCCCCTGTTATTCGAGGAGGTTTCATGCATTTTCTAGATAAGTTCATTCTGGTTTCTGTTTAAGCATTTCTCTGTATTTTCTTTACTACTTTCATAAATTGCAATTATTGTATCCAACAGAGTAAATTCTGTTAAATGAATGGATAGTGACTCACAAGTGCATTAGTTGCTTAGGTTTCATTTCTTGTCTTTTATGGTTAAACAGTTACGGTGCTCGACCAAGTAAAGACCATCTAAATCTTAAATTGAAATGGTTAGTGACTTGTAGATACATTAATTATCTAGAAGATCCTCGTACATTACACTTAATCATTTTCTTAAGCTCTTCCAATAAATCTTAATTATATGAATTGGATTTAGTTGTAAAGTCTGAGTTATTGTTTCAGTATTTCATTTCATGTTATAGGAGATCCTCATACATTACACTTAATACTTTTCTCAAGCTCTTTCAATAAATCTTAATTATATGAATTGGATTTAGTTGTGAAGTCTGAGTTATTGTTTTAATATTTCATTTCATGTTATAGGAGATCCTCATACACTACACTTAATCCTTTTCTAAAGCTCTTCCAATAAATCTCAATTATATGAATTGGATTCAATTGTAAGGTTTGAGTTATTGTTTTAGTATTTCATTTCATGTTATAGTAGATCCTCATACACTACACTTAATCCTTTTCTAAATCTCTTCCAATAAATCTCAATTGTATGAATTGGATTCAGTTGAAAGGTTTGAGTTATTATTTTAGTATTTCATTTCATGTTATAGGAGATCCTCATACACTACACTTAATCTTTTCCAAAAGCTCTTCCAATAAATCTTAATTATATGAATTGGATTTAGTTGTAATGTTTGAGTTATTAGTTGTTTTCATTTCTTGAATTCTCAATTGAGTTGCAATATCCATGGATTAGAATTTTCTAGTTTTCACCATTAGAAAATAAACTTCAAAAATTTGTGAATAAAACTCTGCTTTAATTCATTTGATAAACATTTTATTTCCTTCCTTTTTAAAATAGATTAAATTCATCTTTTTCATAGAATGCTAAGAATCAAAATATAAAAACTCCCAAAAACATCAACAAAACCTCAAAACAACGAAGTAGGAGAAAGGGATACTTAGGCACATATAGTGCATTACACTTCATCAGTTTACTAGCCCTGGTCAATAATTTATGTTAACAATTTAGGACACTAAATTGACTAAACATTTTGGCGCCGTTGCCTGGGAAGTGTAACCAAGTAGCCTTATTTCTTACATCTAAAAAAAATTAATAATTTCTTGAGTATGCTCTCCTCCTGCACTTTGTGTGATCTAGAGGATCAGAAAAAGAATTTTTATGTTAAAAATAATAATAAATTATGTTTTCATCATTTCATTTAATTTTACAATAAACTTTAAAAATGATGAAAAAATTTAATTTCAATAATTGTTTTGTTTAATGAAATATATATGTATATCTTTGAAAATATAATATATATAATTTTATTAAAAAATCAATAAAAAAATTAAAAAAAAAAGTTTTGGCTCATGGAAATAAGACCCACACATATGCATGAGGCCAGCCTTTGGTTTGGCCTTACGCATATATGCAGGCCTTCAATCCACACAAAGACCTATGCACTGCAATTAAAAAAAAAGAACCTTCTCTTTTCCATATTCATTTTTACTCAAACAACAATTATTAGAAATCATTTTTAAAAATTTGCAGACAATGAAGGTATATCACATGAAGAAATTGTTGATAAGGAGAAGATTGAAAATTGTTGATGAGGAGAAGATTGCAAATTGTTGATGAAGAGAAGATTACAAATTCAATTGCAGGGACATACAATGGAAGTGTATCATATGAAGAAATTGTTGATAAAGAGAAGATTGCAAACTGCTAATGAAGAGAAAATTGTAGTTTCCATTGCAGGTAATTGAAATAAGAGGGATCAATCTGAACTTCTCTGTGTGAGATACAAGCCATTACACATCAAAACCTGCAAATAAAAAAATCAAACCACATCAATTTTATTGTAGAAGTAATTGTCAGAAAAAAAAAATGCGTAATTGTTAAAAACACCCGATTTTAAAATGCATATTCTGAGCAAACCGAGGCACATTAGAAAAAACTAAAACATAAGTTTTTTCGGGAACGGGGTGAATTAGGTAATTCTATAAGAACTTTCTGTAAATTCGTAGCCATTTGAGAGAAATTTAGGGTTCTTTGGAGCACTAATTTGCAATGTGCATGAGAAAAAAATGTTTTTTTTTTTTAATGTAAAGAGTGACGATTTTATAAAATTCAATTTTGAGAAATAATCAAGGATCTGATTTCCTTATCTGAAGGAAAATGTGGCAGAATTCATCCATGGTGGCACATGATGAGTGACAAATGGATTATTTGAGTCAAAGACATTATCACATGTGCATCAAATGCAAGTTGTATAAATTGAGAAGGATTCTGCCTCCATCTCCTTCATAGTTAGGAACTTGACTTTAGAAATTTCAAGCTTTTTATTTTTATCTTGCATGAAAGAGGCATTGGCATGACTTTGTTTCAAAAACATTCATAAAGATGATTATTTCATCCATGCTTTATTTCATTAAAAAAAAATAAAAAAATAAAAAATAAAATAAAATCTTTATTAATAATTTCTTTTTAATAAAGAAAACAAAATTCAAATAATAATAATAATAATAAATAAAATAAAATAAAAAATAAAAAATAAAAATATTATAATTTCTTCTCAATAATGGTTTGCAGGACAATTGGAAGATTATTTAGATGATTTCTGAACATTTGGCATTAATATTGTTGATATGTGTTTTCCTATGAAGTTTTAACTTGCAGGACACAACAAATCTTTGTGATGCCAATTGTTTGACTGAGCCCAGTGCATGAAGTCATCCAACAACAGGGAGTTGATTTATTTTTCATGGTTATTCTTTAAAAATGGATTGTTATCGATATCATGAATTGGACCGAATATAGAACTTTTTGGTTTACCTTAATCTATTTCATTTGACATTTAATTTTTGTGTAAGAATCAGAAAGGAATTGGCCATTTCTTTTTTAACACACTTATGTTCTTTATGTCAAGTTTGTTTGCAGGTTTGGGATGATCGAATGATCATGGAAGGAAACTAATTGAGCACATAATTGGTTTTCAAAGGACCGATTTCATGAGAAACATAAGAACAAGTCCAGGTTCATATCCATCAAGACCATCACTTTTCCTCCCTTTTTGAATTGTAAATCCAACCAAGAAATTCAAAGCAAACCACCATTATTTTCCCAACAAGAGTTAGTTGTTCATTTTCCTTCATTCACATACACTTTCCATTACTTTTTTGTCTACTCCACAAATAAAATCAAGAAGCTCACCTACATGCTTATTTCCCATTGTCATTTTCCATTTTTCATCGTCCATTTCCATTTTCCTTTTCCTATCCTTTTCATTTTGTAAATAAACCTTTCTTCAATGCAAATTATTGAATCCATAGTCCTTCAAAAATTATTCTTTCATGCTCGTGTTAGATGATGGAGGATTCCTTAAGGCCTTCCTTCTAACAAGTCTTGGCCTATCAACATCAGCACATTATCTAGATCCAAGACTAGAGTCCCTAATAGTACCTTGAGGCTTGTATGCATTAATGACAAGTTCTCTCGCTGACAATCATGGAAATACATCAATTTCCCTTGATCGTCAAATCTTGCAAGTAGCTTGACATCGGCCCATTTATTCGCACTTCACAAGATGTACTTAGGTACCTTGGAACTCATTGACATTAATGGTGAGTTTGCCTCGCATTGGTTAACGACATTCATCAATGGTCGGTAATCCAATGACTTCTCTTCTTGCTTGACATCAACACATTTATTCACATGACTAGAATTGCACCATCGTATTTTGTAACGATTGAAGAATACATTACTTCAACAGTTTGCAGCAGGAATCAATTTGTATCAACAGCAATAAAGATCCCAATCTTGTCATCAGCACAAAGAGAACAAAGAAGTAATCAAATTCATTTTTTTACATAGTCCAACAACATTAACAGTGACACTCTTCAGTACACACATGCAACTCATCCATTTCCAAAGGGTAAGTTAAGGTACGTCGTTTTCTAACTTTTTACCATAGAATTCCTTGAAAATCTAGAATGATAATTTTTGGAAAAAAACATCTCTTCCTCATTTCATAAAATTGCCAATACCATTAGTTTGGGGGGGGGGGAGGGGCGTGAATACATTCATATTCATACTTTTCCACATTCATATCACATTCAGAAACCCACATACTTCCAAAAGATATTAACTATTACATTATTATTATGAGCATACAATGGCTTTTCAAAAGTACTCAAAAGATGATTGGATACAAACACAATCATGCTTGTCACACAGGAACCAATCATGATGCAAACCAATAAATATATACTTTGCAATAAAAATCAAATTATCATTATGCAAAGATCAAAGGTCAAAATTGAATGCAACAACAAAATATGGTTGTAACACAAGAACCAACCATGTTGCAATTCAAGTAAAACACTTTGCAAAAGTATGAAGTTATCAAATGATATCATGCAAAGTTAAGCCAAAGCTCAAGGATAAAAAAGAATTAATGTAATAGATTGCATGAGGACATGCAATAGCTTCAGTTGGAGGGTATGTTGGGCCTTGAAATTGTCATTCACTTCCATTACATTTTCACTTATATTTCCATATTACCATCTTCACTCCACCTCCAATTCATTACATTTACCTTACCATTACCACTATTGGGTTACATTTATGTTTTTCCAAACTTTATTAATTCTTAGCATTTTTAAGTGAATTTGTGGTTAAAAATTAGAAAATAATGTGCATATTATACCTAACAAGTGGGATGAGATTTTTGCCATGTGTAGGTAAAAAGGAAGCTTCTAAAAGACCTTTATGTGGCCTACCAAAACCAAATTCGAATTTGAGTGGAGAAGATCATGGGATCATGAGGATATGTGTTTCATTTCCTTTTTGTATTAAAACTCTAAGAAGATATGTGTCTCACTTCCTATTTTGTATTGAAACTCTAAAAAGACATATGTCTTATCATTTCCTATTTTGATTGTAACTCTAGAGATAGAGGGAGAGATTCGTGGACTCTCATTAATGAGATAAATTCTCATATTTTTGTATAAATAGGGGAAGCTTTCTCCTATCATGGGTGTGAAAAAATAGGAGAAGAAGAGAAGGGATTATAGCATGTTTTGTAACAAGGCTTGAGATGGAATGGGATGTAAATTTGTGAGTTTATCAATAAAGAAGTTCTTTGATGTTATTTTGATCACATCTTCAAGGAGCTAAGGATTACACCGAATTGGTAGCAAAGGGCCCCTGCTATTCGAGGAGGTTTCATGCATTTTCTAGATAAGTTCATTCTAGTTTCTATTTAAGCATTTCTCTGTGTTTTCTTTACTGCTTTCATAAATTGAAATTATTGTATCCAACTGAGTAAAGTTTGTTAAATGAATGGATAGTGACTCACAAGTGCAGTAGTTGCTTAGGTTTCATTTCTTGTCTTTTATGGTTAAACAGATACTGTGATCAACCAAGTAAAGACCATCTAAATCTTAAATTGAAATGGTTAGTGACTTGTAGATACAGTAATTGTCTAGGAGATCCTCATACATTAAACTTAATCATTTTCTCAAGATCTTCCAATAAATCTTAATTATATGAATTGGATTTAGTTGTAAAGTCTGAGTTATTGTTTCAGTATTTCATTTCATGTTATAGGAGATTCTCGTACATTACACTTAATCCTTTTCTCAAGCTCTTCCAATAAATCTTAATTATATGAATTGGATTTAGTTGTAAAGTCTGAGTTATTGTTTTAGTATTTCATTTCATGTTATAGGAGATCCTCATACACTACACTTAATCCTTTTCTAAAGCTCTTCCAATAAATCTCAATTATATGAATTAGATTCAGTTGTAAGGTTTGAGTTATTGTTTTAGTATTTCAGTTCATGTTATAGGAGATCCTCATACACTACACTTAATCCTTTTCTAAAGCTCTTCCAATAAATCTCAATTATATGAATTGGATTCAGTTGAAAGGTTTGAGTTATTGTTTTAGTATTTCATTTCATGTTATAGGAGATCCTCATACACTACACTTAATCTTTTTCAAAAGCTCTTCCAATAAATCTTAATTATATGAATTGGATTTAGTTGTAATGTTTGAGTTATTAGTTGTTTTCATTTCTTGAATTCTCAATTGAGTTGCAATATCCATGGATTAGAATTTCTAGTTTTCACCATTAGAAAATAAACTTCAAAAACTTGTGAATAAAACTCTGCTTTAATTCATTTGATAAACATTTTCTTTCCTTCCTTTTTAAAATAGATTAAATTCATCTTTTTCATAGAATGCTAAGAATCAAAATGTAAAAACTCCCAAAAACATCAACAAAACCTCAAAACAACGAAGTAGAAAAAAGGGATACTCAGGCACATATAGTGCATTACACTTCATCAGTTTACTAGCCCTGGTCGATAATTTATGTTAACAATTTAGGACATTAAATTGACTAAACAGCAGCCTCGTAGATTTCCAGGTCCAAAGTGGGGAACTATGACTTATCAAGATATTTCCATGCCATCAGCATAATTAAGAGAAATAACCACGCGTAGTGGAATTGCTTACCTTCCTCCTGCGTTTCCCTACAATCGCTCAAGAAATCTTTGCATAAATACCCATCCCAATTGAACTGGACTCCTTTGATGCACTGCACAACCAAAGACACTTTGGGCACTAATACTTTCTATGTGTGGCACTTCCACATGATCTTCTCTACTAGAATATGTGCGTCAAAGTGCACTGACTTATCCTTAATGGAGTTAATAGCATACCCCCGAGATCCCTTTGTTAAGCCAAAGTCTTGCTTCATCTTGTCGGCCAACTTCTTGTCTTGATCTTTTCCGACAAACACATTGATGGGGTCCAATCCATGACATGTAAGCACAATTATCCTTTGGATTAACATCTCATCATTGAGGACTCTTTCCCTCAACCAAAGACAGTCATCATGCACGAGGGCCAGCAACTGGCGCACACCGATTGTATTGATGTTACTATGCCCAAAGTGTGGAATATAGAGCATGTTCATCAATATTGTGTGTTGAAGTCTTATCTCCCACCTAAGTGGCTCTACCCTTGTCACTCCAACATCTTCATAATAAACCATGAGTACTTACTCTGTTCAAACTGAGGATATTTGTTGCGATCATTGAAATCCCAGTCTTTCATGTGCAACTTGGCACTTTTACCAATATATCTCCCTCAATCAACACTTCTCCAGGTAGCAATGGTGTAAATATCTTAAATTTGACTATGTCTGGGTCCTTCGTGGGCTTCGCAGTTACCAAATTCCTTAGCGGTATATATGGGGGAAACTTGGAGAAAGGTTCCACATCCTCTGCATTGATGTCTTCGAATCCTTCGGGAAGAACTTCTTCTTCTTCTTCAAACTCCTTGACCTCAATTGGTTGCTTCTGTCGATCCTGCTTCACCTTAGTCTGTTTCTCTTTGGGAATTTTCTTCCTGGGTGATTGTCAAAGTGCAGTCTTCTTCGGCTTCTTAGGCTGCGATTCTCCTGCAGCGGTTTGTTACCTAGGATACCTCAACTTTTACACAACATTTTATCATTGTCCTTGCAATCCCCATCCCGCACATTGGAGGACCATTTCTATGACTAATAAGAAGTGTCATGCCTTGCAAATACCATCATTGCATCCCTTTCCATGAGGACAACATTCCTTCTATTGACAATTCCCTTAGCAGACCATTAGAAACACATGTTTTTGGGTTGGTGCTAGTAGACCGTTATGCCCTCGTGCCAATGAGGAAGATTAACACTGGGCCCTGCACCCATTAGCGCTCTGTCCGAGTGAGCTACCCACGCCAAG
The DNA here is from genome assembly GCA_034641835.2 of Pinus albicaulis. NCBI lineage: Eukaryota > Viridiplantae > Streptophyta > Pinopsida > Pinales > Pinaceae > Pinus > Pinus albicaulis. The sequence goes on from JAXQQM020063623.1 coordinate 19,897, forward strand.
CTGTTTTTGGAATGTCTTTTAAATATAGAGGCTAAGTTTCCATGCTAACAACTTTGTGGGCGAGTCAGTTTGGGTGGTTCGACTGAATAACCACGAACACCCTCCTTTGGCCACTTGTTTTCATATTTTGGGGAAACCTCCCAAAGGATAAGGCCTCCCTTCCACCATTGTAGGGATCCCAACCTCCTCCTCTCCCTCTATAAATAAATCTATCTCCCATTGATGCACTAGGTAATTATAGCTGAATGGCTGAAGAGAATTGCTGAACATTTTTCTAGTGAGATAGAGCAGAGAAAGAGACCTTTGCTGAGAGAGATATTAGGCTTATGTCATCACCTCGTCCCAATTCTCCGACGATCCTTTGAGACGCGCTTTGACTGAACCTGCTGAAGGAGGTTGCGACGTCAAGGCTCCGGTTGTAATCTCTTTCTTCTATTTATATATAAATGACTAATGTCTGGTTACCATCTTGTCTTAATATGGTTTATTTTATGCAATATGTGTAATCTTCATTGACTGATTAGCTAGTTATGAATGCAATTATTGTCTTGTATGTTGCCCTTGTCCTTTGATCTTTGTGCAGGAATCCGAGTACCATTTCTGAAGGACCGCGACCTGTCGAGGCAGAGAATAAGAGGCCACCACTACTACAGCTATGAAAATTGCGTTGGACTCCAGGTAGGACAATCTATCCCAACCTATTTCATTCGTTAACTAGGAACCTACACATTAGCTTGTTCCCTTGTTGCTAGAACCACTCTAGGGCTAAAGGGATCGTCTCCGTTTGCAGAGAGGATTTACCTACACAAAATCAACCCTGTTACATTTGTTGGTGGTGTAGAAATCATTATGAATCCTAGCCCATGTCTAATAAATTCTTGCTCAATATCCTCGAAACTATTTCCAGACATGCAGCAGGACGCTCAGCTATTTCTCAAGCATAAAAACACAAGTATAATTCTCAGAGCGCAAAGTGTTTTAATGTGGTGCGGGATGCCATATTTATGATAAATTTGAAATTCAAACTCCATGATCCCCTTCAGATGTTCCTCATAAATGCGATTTGGTAGCGAATTCACTTATATATGCTCATTAAATGCATCCTTCCCGCTCCTTTTACGACAAGGTTCCTATCAAATCAACTATTCCTTCTCCAATGGTCATATTTTGGATGAAATTCATCATAACCTCCTTTTTGTCACATTTATGTCTCCTTCAACATGGTTTCTTCCAACTGCGCTAGCTTCATGCATACTTCGCAACATCTCCTCTTCGACAAAGCCTTTCTCCAGCAAGTTAGTTTATAGTCTCGTGCTCTCTTTCAAATGCGTGTAGCACTAAGATTGCACTCTGGCCATAAAGCGAATGCGAAGCCCCGAGGACATAGTAGTCCCTATATACCTTTAACCTACTACCATTGACGCGTACAGGAAACAACTCGCCATTCAGCGTAGCCAGCTAAACTACAACACCATCCAAAATATTCCTTACGATGTATGGTCCTAACTAGTGCATCTACAACTTACTCAGGAACTTTGCGAACTTACTGTCATACAAAAGAACTAAATCTCCATTCTTGAAAGTTTCTGCTTAATATGTCGGTCATGTTAGGCCTTTTCCCTCTCCTTGTGCACCTTTTGGTGAAATCTAACGATGAACTAATCTTCTTCTAGTGCGAGCAGTTGTTCCAATATTTCTTCCATAATATCATTGTCAGAAATATCTGTAACTGTTGCGATTCTGAGACTAGGCATAATATACTCCATTGACACCACTTCTTCCTATCCATACACCAATATAAACAGAGTCTGACCCATCAAATTCTTATAGGTAGTCTTGTATGCCCATAATACTGCAGGAATTCTCAAATCTCAGCTATCCCTGTTGACGTTGCACACCTTAGTCAGAACATTCTTTGAATTTTTTTAAAAGCTTTGACCGTTCCATTTTCCCGAGGATGATACGGTGTACTCTTTTGTTGATGCATTCAAAACTCCTCTGTCAATGCTTCAATAGTCTCGTTCAAGATATGTGATCCTTTATCTCTCATTGAGATCTTCGGGCAACCAAACCTTGACAAAATATGTTCAAAAATGAACTTCACAGCTAGAATTAAAAAAACCATTTATTGGCTTGAGGGGGCCTAGACCAAGGTTCAAAGATGGCTGCATGAACCAACAAAACCCTCTGTTACCAGCCCTTTCGGAAACGATCTGCTGCACAGACTAAAGTCTCAACCGAGGCAATATTAGGGGATGCTAGAACCAGGTTTCCGCATCTAGAGGGACTATGGAGTGTGGCTTTAGGTCTAATATTCACTTAAGACCTATTCAGAGCTTCACAATACCAATGTTCTTAATATACAGACGTTGTTCAACAATACTACTTAACTAGATTGCGCACTATGCACTTGTAGTTTATTATGCCTTAATCATCATATTAAGCCATATTCATGACTTCACGATGCAGTTACAGATAAAAACGCTGATCTAGCATAGATAAGCCCAAAACACAGATAAAGCAAACATATAATTAAGAACACATATTTGTCTTCAAATTCTTCTATTATTAGTTCATATCTTCTCAATACAATGCTTTTTGCCATACACACACAAGTACAGGGGTTTGCGCACTCAGCTGCAGAGTTTATAAGATCTCTGCGCACTCAGCTGCAGGAGCCTTATCTTTTGTACAAAACAACAGAATACAACCTCTAATTCAGATCTATAATTACATCCATATGCATTCTATATCCTTCGACTCACTATGATAGCTCCTTATATAACTAATTATTTTACAATACCATGGTAAAAAAACCATGGGCGAAGCTGAAAGTACTCAAAATATTCCCTTCCATTTACAAAATAAGGGACTTTGACCCGCCCCAAAGACCCTAAGACCCTAAAACATCTACGCATCACGCACTCCACTCTCGAAACTGCAAATTCTTTACAAAAACTTCGGCCTAGGGTTACCCTATCCAACACTTAGTTGAATTTCATTTACAGGAAAAGAAGTAATGACATAAGTGGGGAAGGTATGCAATTCTATGTTTTGGACAAGTTGAGGATTTCTATTATTAGGATTAGATACAGTTTTGGCGGGAAACTACATTGGTCTTGGAGTATTTGAATAAAATGGTTGTTGTATCTGTTGTGAAGGTCGATAGTACCTTGGGATAATGAGAGTGGTTGTTGTGGTAATCACAATGCCGGTTGATGCGGTGTGCTGATATTGAGGTACATTAGGTGCATATGGTGCATATGTTAGGTATTATAGTTGATATTGGGAGTATGAGGGTGTTGGAAATTTGGGTTGATAGACATTCCCATAAGGATTTCCTCTCCATCCTTCACTCCCTAGTGAAATTTGAGACGGTTGAGTTGACCAAGGGGAATAAGATGTTTGAGGATTGTAAGTTTGGTATAGGGGATAAGAATACATACTAGATTTGGTGCCCTCCATGGTGGTCTTCTAGGGGGATGGGAAGATTCACTTTTTTCAGCCCCTAGTTTGTAAGGAAGGGAATTGTTGAGTTGGGTGATCATGCGTAAAAATTCCACAAAACTCCATTACATTTACATGGCACTCTCTTTCAACGCGTTTCTTTCTACACTTAGGATAGAAGATGGCCAAAGAATCCTTTTCTTCTTCCATATTTTTATTGATCTTAAGAATGTCCAATTAATCACTAATGACATTCAAGATATATGTTTTAAAGTTTTCTAAAATATTCCCCAACTATGTTCGAGTAACTCCCCTTTGAATAGGTTTAGTAATTCTTATTACAGAGTCTCATGTATTGTCTTGAACCCTTTTTCCTATTTTAGCTTGACTCCTATAATATGTTCTACAAAGTTCCCCGTTATCAACAAAAGGTTTATTGTAGATGTCTCCTGAGCTTAAGAGGTTTAATGTTTCTATACAATATTCCCTTAGTCCCTTTAAGAAGACATTCCTAATATTTTTCTCGTCTAGATTACCTATTCGAGACTTATGAAAGTTATAAAGGAATATCTCAAGATTCTCTTCTAGAATCTCCTCTTCCATTCGTTACATTCTAAAAATGTCATTGATGTCTCTACTTTTATATTAATCTTGGTACTTTTTAAGAAAAACATATTTCATTTCATCCCATGAAAAGATGGTATTTTTCCCCAAGCTCATGAATCACTGAAGTGTTGAATCTTTCAAAGTGGCAGGGAAAGTTTGAGTTTGTGATCATCATCATGATAATTTCAACTCCTGCAAATAATGTCGAACTCAAACAAAAAAGAATCAGGGTACTCTGAAGAAATACCATGAAAAAGTGGAAGAGATTCCAAAGGTATATTCTTCATAGTAACATTCCCTGAGACATCCAAGATGGGGAACCTAAATGTGGTCTTTGTTTCCTCTTCACGTTCATTTTCATCAGGTCCTCCTCTAGGTCCTTCTCTTTTGCCACCATTTCCATTAATTCTATCAATTTTTATTCTCTCTTCACCTTCTGTGCCTTCCACTCCTCCAAATTATTTGAAAGCGATATAATATGGTGTAGTGTCTCAACTAGAATAATATTCACCTAAATTATGTCTTACACACACAGTTCCTAATTCTCTCTACGGTACTCCCACTGCAGATTCTACTTGTGAAATCACCACCTCCTGGAGTATCGATACATGTTATGTCTCCACATCTTCTTCCAATACAATTTTTTCTTGTTGTGATATACCTCCAAACTATATAGTTTCTTATGTATACGATGCCCCCTTGTTTGAGGCTATTGCCACAACTAAATTTTCTCCTTTCCCCATGATGCCTACATAACAATTAGTACTGTTAATTATGGGGGTCTTTGTAGGACCAAAAAAATATGAAGGAAACTTCTCACCCTAAATAAATCTTCCTTTACTATCTCTAAGCCTACCTTTAGCTCTACGCATATGAAAAAGAAACTAAAGAAATTGATCAAGGACAAGCAGACTTTGGAGCAACCCCACCATAGTGGATGTGTGGCTCTTCACACATGTCTTACTGTACTTTCTACATCCTCTTGTTTATCTGCAAAATTTCTATCACAAACATGAATCTACCGACTCTTATCAAAGAAAAATATTACCTAGACTGTTTGCAACTCCCGGGCAACGACCCCAAACATGTTAGGCTTTTTAATTGTTGAATTAATTGCCTCTCATTATAGTATCAACTAGAGATCGCAAGCTTTGAGTTACAATACAATATGATCTAGGTACACTTCTATGAACCTAAGAAAAATTCGAAAACTTTAATTATAGATTCATAACTCGTGAAAATTCGAAACTTTGTCTTCAAGATTCAAAATATGGCACTATAGTTTTTTGGTAATAGATGAAATAGACTAGAAGTTCAATCCTGTAATTATAATCTTAAATATTAAAATAACTTAATTGAGAAATGAAAAAATGAAATATTATATGATAAGTATTCAAAGAACCTAATCTTATTGAAGAAGTCTAATTAGAAATCCTCTGATGCCATTTATGAAAACAAAGAATCTAAAATTAACTCTTTGTTTAGCAATCTAATTAAGACTTGAATTTGTAATAAGCTCAACATTAAAATTATAAATTTAAATAAATATAATCAAACATTAAATATTGAAACAATATTCTTAAACACTCGAAAGAAATTGATAGCAATCATAAGCGAAGTATGCAATTAATCTATGCCTTAACATGCAATTATATTCTAACTAAAAATGGTTACAAAATTAACAAATACCAGTGGTGGGCCCTTTCCACGGCCCAAGGAAAGTTAAATTATTACAATAAACTTAACTATTCAATAATACACCAATGATTAAGGAATAGATGCGATAAATATTATATTAAAAGTATTCAATAATACATATACATCATAGTTCCAAATTGCAAATAAAACAGTCTTGAAATGTTCCAGTGTTGTCACTATTCTCCTGTTATGTTCTCTCTTTTCTCCCTTCCAACCTTGGTAGTACTGATAATTTATCCTTTTAAGGATATCATAGCCTAAAGATAAATCTAACTGAATAAACAATAAAAACCATACAAGATATGATATGGACTTAATTAAGACAAGTCAAATCTCGAAGATCACTAATCCAGTCTAACATATCCATGGAGATCTATCGTAGTACTATTCTTGGGAGAGAAAGTTACCGTTGTTGTCGAAAGAAGTATGAGAGGATAACACTATTGCTTTGGAAACATTGTTCAATTGACTGGTACTGAATTTATGGAAAGTGGTACTGAATTAGGTACAAAACTAAGTACCAAACAACTTCTAGGTGCAAAATAAATATGAATGTTGATATGCTATTTTAATCTGCCAATGCCATTGAGTTGTTATCCTCATGCTTAGGAATCCTAGTAAAGTTACAACCAAGTTTAGCAATAGAAAATAATTTCAATTAACATCTATCTAGATCAATCAAATAAATATGAAAATAAGCCTAATTTGTGACTTTACCTCTACTCATTGACTTGGACCATTTAACAAGGATAAAGGCATATTTTAAAGTGTCAAAAGAGTCAAAATGGAGCAAGGCATCACAAAAGATAACAAAATAAGGTGTTAAAAAGAGACAAAAATAGGCCCCAAGGGCCACACCATGTAATTAAGTTTGTGACTTAATAAAAGTACCATGTGCGTTTTACTTGCATACATGTTGTCTAATTTCTTTATCCAAAACCTGTCATATTATCATCTTTTCCATGGCTTGTTAAAGGGGAAGATGATTGAGCTAAGGCATTGTCGAAACTTGCCATATAAGGTTGCAGAGGCATGCGTGGAGGAGGGGAACCATTTGGAGGAGACCCAATTCGAAAGATAGAATGGCGTTCAACACACAATGTATAGGATAATGCTGAAATGCCGCCAAAATTTTAGAGTAATAGAGTAACCTGCACTCTCGACCATGTCCACAGTCTGACTTCATACTTGTTTGCATGTGAGGTGGGTCCCAACCCATAATTGGGCCCCCTTGTGGTTTTGGAATTAAGACAATCAGTCCCAACCCCCGACTTGGGGAGGGACCCATGTGGTCGGGTCAATTAGGGGAATAGCACAATTCAGCGAATGGAAATTGTCCTAACTACTCGACTAGATGCCAATGGCGAGGTTGGCGTACCACGAGCCTACTCTAGCATATAATCATGAATATTTTTAATATTTCTGGTGCTATGTAGATTTAGAATGTTATTAGGAGCATTTTTCTTAGTTTATAGCCAACATTTATTAAGAATAATAGGACAAAATTTCCAAAAGAATAATTTTTCCACGTTTTGGACCTCAAAAAATAGTACGTTACTGGAGCATGAAAAAGATGTAAGGATCATGGCCTATAGATCAATATTTGTTTCTTTGAAAGAAAAAAAAAATCATACGCTTATTTTAAGGAAAATGAGGTATATATAAGGTTCAAAACCTCACGATTATTTTCCAGGGAGATTCGAACCCATGCCATGATAATTGTTACAAGAAGTGACACTGAGTTTCAAAAACTGAACAAATAGAAAACAAAGCGTCTTATAAGGATTTGTCGCATAACCTTCTCAGAATAGATTCCCTGGCAAATGTCAAAGCCTGAAGCCTTGTCTGAAACATCCCATCACTTGAACTTCTGGTGAAAGGGATTAAATGAATTAAGACTGCAGAGATATACGTGTAATATAAATTTCTTCAGTTCATTAAGAAGGATTAAACATATTAACACTGCATATTTATGTAAATTACTCTTAACTTTTGATAATAAATTCTCCTTCATGTCAACAATCCCAAGGGAGTGCTGCAAGATTTATGATTTTCTTGTTAGCATTTAGGTGTAGGAATTCAAGGCATGGATTTGTAGTTTGATGGGGATTCAAGTGAGTCCAATGCCACAACCTACTAGGATTCATGTGATTACATATCCATGGAGGGTTTACTCCATTCCTTGTTTGTTTTATTGCAAATTCTGAGTTGTGGGTTTTGAATTAGTTTCCTCGGCTACCAATGTATCTCTTATCACTCTATCACGCCAACGCGGTGGGTTGCTTGAGCTCTGCATTCCTATAAAACTAAGACATGGAAACACTAGTGGATATAATAATTAATTTTTTGTGGGGGTTATGTATAGCCTTTGACTCTTTTTTTTACATTTTGTGTTCTCGTCTTTGTTGACAAAATTTAGCCTTGACATTTTATCCTGTGTTATTTTTATTCTTAGTCGTATACTAATGATAGGTGTGTGTATGTATTTTTACAATGATAATATCTATATAATATTTTATATTCATTGTTAGAGGGATGTATTTATTTGAGGTGATAGTTTATTGTGATAAATCTATATTATTGAAAATTTGAAATTTAAAATAAGGTTTTTTCAAGGAAATAATAAGATACAAATTATAATTTTTTATGTTTTTTTTTTTTTTTAAAAGTCTTGTAGATTTTCATTATGGAAAAAAGTTATAATGTTATTTGGAGCTTTTCAAAATCTTACCAGACTCACTTTTATTGGATTTAGTGGTCGATAGCTCACTTACCAAAATTTTAATAGTGGTTAGAGAATATTGAGATAGCTAATACAAAAGATGTCAAAGAAACGAAAAATATATGAAAAATAGTACACAACCATGAACCATCTAAGTATTAGATGAGGTTACAAGAGCATGATTCATTGGGAAGGAACTTGGAGGTGACAAGAGAAGAGAGTCACATTGAATTTACTTTTCCATGTGTGCTAAGAGGGCATCTAGGCGGGTAATGCTAGTGTCCAAGCAGTCCAAGCAGTCTTGCATATTCCATTGATTTATTTGCAAGTCGTTGAGGAATGAGATAATTTCATTTTGATCATGGTGTTTATGATTGAAGACTTTCCATAATAATATATTTAACTTCCAGTGTAAGATGACCAAGTGATTATATTGAGTTCTCCTCCACCTATTATGGCCTAGATATGATAACAAATGATATACTTCTCCAATAAGTTTCAAATCTGAGAGGGATTGTCGTTCTCAGTGAAAATTTCGCTCTAGTATACATATTTCATTTTTTGACCAAGGAGGGGTCATGACCCAGTGGGAAGAAGGCACCTCTTAGGCTTGAGCCTGTTCCTGAGTCCATATGGACTAGCTACAACTAGATAGTCCATGCTCCCCCCTTCCACAACAGTAGCAATCCATTGTCATAACATAGTGGTCATGCTACTAACCAAATTGTACGGTAACCAGGAGTCTCCCCATAACACCTTTGCTAAGAATAGAACTTCTCAAACTCCTCTGAAATTTCCCCAATGTAGCCTCCCCCTCTAAGAATGGTTGTGTCAGCCTATCCCCTCCCTGAGAAGCTGAGATCCCTACCTCGATACTAGAGAGATAAGGGGGGGAATACAACCACATTCCAACACTAAGGAAAAGTCCAAACTGCAATATTTCTAAGAGAAGAAGAGAGCCTCCAACTATGAACCAAAACCAAATATGGACAAAACCCCAAGTGAAAAGGATGAAAATGGATACATCAAAGAGGAAAACAAAAGACTTGATGTAAATACAACATTGGGAGCCAGAAAAAATATTACAATAACTTGAACCAATAAACCTATATAGGAAGGTACAAACACTAATAAATACCTTGGATTTAATTATGAATTGTTGGGAGTCATCCTCCACATACAACCACGCCCCAACATCAAGTAAAAATATAAAATACAAGAATCCTAACACAATAATAGAGCCTCCAACTATGAACCTAAACCAAATATTGAATAGACCCCAAGGTACTAATATAAAAATGGATACACCAAAGATAAAGAGCAAAGAATTGATGTCAATGAAAGATTAGGAACCAAAAAAATCTTTATAATGACCTAAACCAATAAAATTGTATTGTAGGAGCCAAACAAAAAAAATACCTTGGATTGAATTCTCAATTATCAGAATTCCTCCTCTACAGATGTCAAGGGCCGACATTCCCTAAATCACCCTTCGAATGTGAATTTTGGATTCAATTTATTCAAACGAACATCCTCCTGATAGTTGGTTTTCAGCTCTTAATATTAGCAGAACAGGGAAATTGCAACTGACAAGGGATATAACTGCATAGAATCTCCACTCTTTCCTTTCCCATCAAGAAAATCCCATAAATGACTACCACTCTATGAGGAAATTACAATTTGGTTGATGTCTATGAGGAATGTAGGTAGCTTGAGGAGCTCCCCTACAACCACCTCAAATGCCGCTTATCGTGCCATTGCATATCCTCTGGAATAAGAGTCTGGAGAAGCCTTAGAGGATATACCATTGAAGTGTAGTTAATCCACATGTATAGTGCATCAAGTGGGACATACCACACCACCCCACTCCTCATTCATTATGGGAGTCGATGAGGTGGTGGGATCAAGATCTATTAAGCCAAAGGTCATAAAACCCTACACATGGCCAACAAATCTGTCAATAACCCTCAAGATCTGAAAAAGAAGAGGTTTGCAAGAATAGAAGCACAAGTTGCATATCCAAACTATAATTTGAGCCTCCTCATGGTGGCCTTGACTAATAAGCTTATTTTATTCAAAGAAGATGGAGGTTCTAATGTGGAGGTCATATTAGGGGGGAAATCAGAAAATCAAGAAGAACTGGAGGGAATATGAGAAATATCACTAAAAGTATCAACCTAGTTCGAGTTTCATGAACCATTTGAAATCCCTATTCAAAATGGAAGCAAAGGTTGATATCAAGCCATATCAATATGAAATTGATGCTCTTAAGTTAAATCACTAGTTATCACAATTAGAAGTTTATTTTAGTGTTCATCATATAAAATAAGAACAAAATATTTGATTTAGATTTAGCTTTTATTAGATAATTATTTCATTCATCAGTTTTTTTCTATATGGTCATGGACCCCTGAGATCGGTGACCATTACATCCACGAAATATTTGTACCAGGAAGATTCACCCAAAGATATCACTTCTTGTCAGCTCAACATGTTAGAAATATTTAGAGGGGTGATGAATCAATATTTCACGCTCAATTTAAAATTTAATTAGTTTATAATTTTCATTTTCAATTCATCTGATCCATTACTTTATTATGACCACAATATAAGATAGATATGAGAGGATTAATCATAAAAACATGGAAACCATAGAATGCAAAGCACATCAATACATCAACATAAGACACACATGAACACCGAGATTTTAGGTGGAAACCCAATGTGGGAGAAAACCAATACTATTGTTGTTCTATCTTCTTATTTTATTATAAAGAAAATATTCTTACATTTTGTATTGGTGCATACTATTGCCAGCATACAGGATCCTACGCGACAGGAGGGTACAACCTCCACTAGTTCTCCAACACGCACTAGAAGGAAGCTACTACCCCCTGACCAAGTTTATTGGCTCTTACCGAAAGGAAGCTCCTGTTCCCTCAACAAAGGCTTTGACCCTTAGCACCTCTGTGGACCACATTTCAAAATTTTCATACTAGATCCACCTATCAATCAACCATTAAGAACATGTAAGCCACCTTACATCAATTTTAAAATTGTACCCACACCCAACAATATGCTCAATACCAGGATACCAAACTGAATACCAATATATTGAATTAGTTAATGCCAACTGATCAAACCAATATACTAAATCACAGAAGCATTTTATACCAATTACTCATTTGTAATATATCACTTCTCAAATCGAAACAATTTTGTCAACTATCAACCCAAATCTTTTCAAGAACCATGTCAAACCTTGGTTGTCAAAAGACAAGTCATATCACACATTAATCATTCATCATCTCCACTATCATAAGAAACCTGACACAATCCTTGTCATATGCCAATCCAAGTTAATACTCATCAAGAAAATATTGTCATAATCAAGCCATAGACCAAACCATTATCCTTATTTAGACCATTAAAATCCTCTGTTAAGAAACATTGCTAAAACTAAATTCATTAGAGAAATTTTGAAGTCTAAAATGGGTCTACTAAGGAATATTATAAAATAATATTTGAAATAATAAAATAAGATTAGATTATCTCATCAAGTTTTGAAGGGAATAAAGAAAAAAATTCTTTTCCAACTCATATTTTCAACTTATCTCCCTATGATTTTAATCAAATTTCATGTGGGAGCACTCGCTAGATGCATAATTTAATTTTCATCCAAGAAGCACACATGTTGCATACTTTTGATGGACCCTACTACACGAAAAAATGTGAAATACATGAAAAAACGTGATTGCAATCATATTTTTTCGTGTATTTCATATTATTTCGTGTAGTAGGGTCCATCAAAAGTATACAACATGGGTACTCATTGGATGAAAAATTATACTGTGCATCTAATGAGTGCTCCCACTTGAAATTTGAGTAAAAATAGTAGGGATATAAGTTTAAAATATGAGTTGAAAAACTAGTTTTTTAATTTTTTAATTTTTACCTTTTTACTCCAATCACCCCCCATGGTTGAAATCATCATATTGAATTCTATTGGTTTTCATAAAGTTGATTTTGTTGTAAATTTTTTTTTTGAGGCCCATTTTTTAACTCAAATTTTCTCTAATGACCAACCAAGTCACAACCCTATTAAATATCAAGCAAAAAATCTTTGCACATTATAAAATCTCATCAATCACTAGGACATCTTCCATCGCAATTACTAAGTGCAATATATCTTAGATACATCATGCTCATAAGCCTAGAGTAAAATCATCTTCAAATAGAAGATAGGTAGGAACATTATGTAGAACACATAAAGTCTCTAGCAATATGAGAAAAAGAACAAACAAAAACATATAAATGATTTTTGTCCTAATAAGAAAGTTAATGTAGCAAAGAAATACTGCCAAGCCTCTACAATCTCATAATCATTATTTCAGTCAACCATAAATCAAACATGTGGCTACCTAGTTAAATCAGACTTCCAATCATAACATTAGCTCTTCACCAAAAAACATCCATCCTTTTCACTGTAAGATCTAAGTATATTCCTCAAACAAGAAATAATTTAAGCAATTATGCATACAACCTGTGGAACTGTGTGTTGAATAATATCTATGTCATCATAAATAACAATAAATACATACACATTAATACCACAAGCAATCACATTGTACTATAAATTAGTCAGGGTATTCAAATATTTTGAGATACTAAAGGTAGATCCAAATTTTGCAACACAAGTTAAACATGTCACCCAATGCTTCATTGTTTTGTATAAGACATAAGGAGGACTTCGGAAACCTTATATCTAGTTATTGTATACATGTCTAGATTCAAAATAGTCTCACTATCATTTGTCACAAATTTTAGCTACTAAGCGATGTGTCAAGGATAGAATCTCAAACTTTGTCACTAATCCACCATACAAACTTTTCCATATATAACTATTGAAACAACATACAAATTCAAGAAATCAATACTTGTTGTCTATCATTTTAACAAAAAATCAAGGAGAAACATCACATTTTGATCTATGAAAATATATATTTTCACTTTCATTAAGAAAACAATCACCATCACTATTAATTTATCTACATACACAAAGAGATCAAACGTCTATTAAAAGAGTCTCTATCACAATATTCATAACACATACATTAATATCATTAACCAATCAAAACAGTCTCACTTCCAAGGTTAAGAAGATCTTTGTAATTCATAATAACCTCTTCCATTTCACAGGAGTCAAAAGGAACCTGTTGACAATGTTGGATATCACCAACATGCAGCGTATCTCCCCGAAGTGAGGTTCCAATTAGACCTCACACCATTTGGTGTAGGACTCCTATTCGAATATATGGTTTGACCACTATTGCAAAGGGTTGAGAGATGCGCCTTGGTTACACATACACAAGAGATCAAAAACACCTTTTTGGGGAAACACATATATAATATTTGCATAACACCAAATGTAGAATGCACAAGAAACTTCCATGGTTGGTAAAAGGAAATAAGCCTCCAGTTAGGGAAGTAATAGTACTATCCTAATTGAGACCCAAGAGCGAAGAGAAAGGCTTGTTGACTACCTGCGAATTAGTTCACAAGATAAACCACAATTATGAAAACAAAACAATACCTATTCAATAACCTCCAAATTTAAGTCACAAAATAGTTCATTAGTCTTAGTATGAATTAAGCCAACATATATCGCAATCATAACAAGAATAGTCTTAAAGATTCTAAGTACATTGTTACATGGGTGAAACACTAGATCCAATCATGGAACATGAAGCAACAAATTTATTCTCCAAAGAATGATTTATCTCTTATGTGATACAAGAGAATCAAAGGCAAGACTCTAAGAATCCAAGCCCTTTGCTTAAGTTATGAGAAGCTATTTTTAAAAAATGACAATTAATTTTGAGTTTCCTCATGACTCTTCAACTTCTATGACCTATGGGCATCCATACAACCTTTCACATTCCATATATGAACCTTTACACTCCACATGTATCTTTTCATATTCCACATGTGTCTCTTGGTATTTATTTCATAAAATTTATTAAAAATGAAAAAATACATATAAGATGGTGGCTATATGAGAAAAAATTCCTAACAAGACAAATTTGTTTTCAAAAAGACAATTCAGTTGCTTCCTTGTGGAGCTCATTGGTAATGTATGTATTCCATGCTTTTAACTCCATAGAAATGACTTTTGTTTGAACCAACAAGTCTGTTGCAAACTGCATCTTTACCTCTAGTGCTTTTGTCAATATGGTCTTGGAGCTTGATTGTATAATATTCCATCTCCATGACTGTTTCATGGGAGATTTAGTTGGTGTGATGGTGTATTGTAGAATAATATTTTTAATGGTCTACAAGCCTTCTCATTGTGATTATTACTTGATTTCTTCAATGTACTATCTCACTTATTGAAAGATGGCTTCCATGCCTTGTATCTCTCCAAGCGATCCCACTGAAGGCATCTTGTGTTTCTGTGTTAGAGAATATAAGCCATTATGCAGTAAATTATAGGAAACAATAATGTTAGTAGACTATTCTCTAACACATAATTATGATGGTGGAGTCTGAGTTGTAGTTTTTTTATTTGAGTGGAAATCTTGTCCTAATTTCTAGCCAACTGTTGTGGAAAATCTGGATATTTGGTAGCCCATTCCTAGAGTTGATCAACATCTCTATTTTCAATTTTTAGGAGATTTAGGACATCTTGTGTTTCATTTTGTATGCCAACAATGGGTGCCACTACATCATGTATAAGTATCATTTCATCATACAATTGTGCCATGGTATCCTTTGACATTTTCCCTAATTCCTCCTATATGGTTGAATTCCATTATGTTGTGTTAAATTTGTGTGAAGATAGTTGTTGGTTTTCTACAGCGAGATGTTCCGCTTTTTGCTTTACTATAGCCAAATATTTTGTGAAACGTGCATTATCATTCAATAGATACTCTCAATTATCATGTTTTGTTGTAGTAAAAGAAACATTAGCCACCATGATTACCTAGAGATTCCTTATAGTATTAGCAATTATCATCTTTTTGTGGATACAGAGACTGGATTCTGAGGATCATTTTGGAAGTATCTTCACCTTTTTTGCATGATAATTTTCTTGAGATGAACAAATGTGACATTACACACATCCATGACTCTATCTTCAAGAGGAGGTGTGATTCCCATCTCACCAAACGAGAGATGGCCACCTATGAGAGGAGATTGTGTCGAAGAACCTGGTTCATCATCTATGAGCTGGATGGTATCATCTTCCTCCAATTCTTCCTCTATTTCTTAAGTCAATTGTTCTTCCTCTAGCCTTTGTGTTGCTTCCTCCTCCTTTGATTGTCTTTGTTTCTCTTCTTCTACTCTCTTTATTTCCTCTTCTTCTTCCTATTTCTTTCAAAGCAACTCATCTTGATGCCTCTTCTCCTCTTCTTTTTGTTTTATATTTACCTCTAATTATCTCCTTTCATGTTCAGCTTTAATAACTCCCTTGTTTAATGGATAAAATTTCCATTTCCCGCTAATTTATGCCATTGAGTCATGCTTGATCCTTTTCCTTGGAATTGCAATATTTTCTTGATAAATTGTGTGTGGTGCCTCATGTACTTGTACATCTCTAGCTGGTGAAACTTGGTGGGAACCAGCTTCAATTCCTAGATGTTTCTTCCCCTGCATATTGTACTAATTATTCACTTTCTCATATTCGTTGGTAATCATTGATGAATATCCTTAAGAAAAAACAATATTTTCACAATGTTTCTTACACACTCTCTTGAGGCCATATCCGTGGAAGTCCTTAACTGTAAAGTGCAAGAAGTCTAGCTATTGTATTTTTTCTTCCACCACCTTATGTCTATTCAGTTCATACACTCTGATCCTCAAAGGGAAATTGGGATAAGGGGTTTTCTTCCTTATGTGAAGAACTCATGATAACCCTTTATTCAACTGATTAGCTACTTCTTTCAGGACCACCTTATTAGTTACATATTGCGACATGATATGAGGAGAAATCGAACATCCAAAGCATTAGAGTTATGTACCTTCTAGCATAGCAAACTAGTCTGCAATATCATCTAGTGAATGCTTCACTTGGTCGGTCATGCAAGGAGGATTGATCCCATATATCATATGGAATATGACTGTGAATAAATTTTCAGCCAATTTATCATATGCCCCTCTAAAACTCAAATCTGACAACACCCTGCAATGGAAGTAAACTGGAAACTTATCCTGTGGGGTCCAGTTCTAATACATTCCTAGAAATGCATACCATGAACAGATCAAATCTAGTAGGAATGAAAATATATAGAACTCTAGTGCTTGGTTTTACCTTAGAGATGCTTTAGCCTACCCAACATGACGTTGCAACTCAAAAGAAAGTATATTTTCCCAATTGAATATTTTTCCACGGGCAACTACCATGTTGAGCATATATATCTAGTTTTCTTCAAATACTTTAGCATTATTTTACCCATGCATCCTACAACACATGGAAATGAGGTACTGATACACATCCCTAAGGATCATGGTCGGGTAAACTGTAAATGGGTTGTGTCAGAAATTAGTAGGATCCCGACACGAAGATTTAATGATGTCATTTGTGTCGAGATCAACCTATCTAGTGTAAAAAAAATTATTGGCATACCTTGTGGGCTTTATCATCTTATAATAGGTTTGCATGTCTTATCCATAATACATGGAAAGATAACCACCACTTTCACTACAAATCACTAGATCTGAATCATCCATGTGTGTGAACACGCATGCAATCTTGTGTATCCTAGACTGCTTAATGTTGATATATACTTCCAAATCTTCCAAATTTTCAGAGAAATATTTATGCATGAATGTGTCTTTGATGTAATTCCACGTGACCTCAGCCTATTTTCCTATGAAGAATTGTGTATCTGTAAGAATGGGAATGGTAATATTTGTAACTTATATTGCTTCCTTGGTGCTTTCTTCTGAATATTATTTTGAGGCCACTCGACGTGTATCAGGAGGTATCATTCCAACAACGATGAAATAGTAATGAGACTAGCAGCCTAAATACCTGTATGTGGAAGCACACACATGGTGACAAATATTAACTTTATAAAATATTCTATCTATTACAAGCAGTAACTTAGAAAATCATATTAAAAAATCCATCAAATGTAGTTGAGAGTGTAATCCCATCGATGATGAGACATAGTTCCTTTTTTAGCAAATAAATATACATTAGAACAAGGAGGGTGCATTGTCAAAGCATGAAGGAAATTTCAAGGTTCACTCAAGGATTTGAGGTGTACTCATGTGCTCATGAAAGAGAGAGAAATCATCAAGCGCGTAGGGAAAATTAATGAAGCATGAAGGGGGATCACTCATGGGTTCAAGGTGCACTCATGTAATCAAGGAGGATAAGAGGGCACAAGGGTGTGCTCCAAAGCGACAAATGGGTCGAGCTCCAGGCCTTCAAGATGTATCCATGTGCTCATGAGGAAAATAAGGGAACAAGAGTACATGTTGAAGAGACAAAGCAGCAAACATTCATGTGCTCATGGCATGCTCTTGTGCTCAAGGAGTGTGTAGTTCTTTGTTACAAAGGAGTGTGATCTTGAGGAAAACTTTTCTTTCTGGGAACACTTTTGTAAGATAATCAAGTATATTCTTCTGGAAGTGTGCTCTATCTTGGAATGGCTCAAGGACAAGTTTAGAAACACGATATGATGATAGAAATGCTAAGAAGAAGTATCTACAAGTTCTTATAGATTCTCTCGCAATCATGACTAGCATATGAGAAGCTAGAGAATATGAGGAGTCACAACCCATGAAAAAAATTTGACACTTGTAAAAGAAATAATGAACTGAAATTCTAGTAAAGAAATTTAAAAGAAGAGAAATTATAACAAGGAAAGAAATATCGACAACAGAAACATCAAAGGCAGTCAATAGAATCAACATGTAAAACTTACTTGGAATGAATATCAATGAAAATATCCTTGATCCAAAGATGTGTGCCTTGTTATCACTCCGCCAAATCTCTAAGGTTAAGGAAGAGATCCCAACAGAGGTAACCAAAGACCAACCTTTTAACTTGGTATCTATCCTTAACAAGTCGGAGAGGGTTATCTCCACAAAAATCATGGCCAAGAGGGCTAGATGGAAAGGGTTTTAGGCTAGATATCAAATGCAAAAGGGTTTGATTTGATTTTGATTGGGTTGGGGTGTTGGACGAGGATTAGGTCAAGGGGAATAGGTCAGAGCAAATGAGATGGAATTTCAGTCCATTCGATGGGGCAAGGTAGGTATAAGGATTAGCACTTACAGGTGATTTGGTGAGATGGTTTAAGACTGAAGAGGAGCTAGGAAGAGCGTAGGAGATGTATTCTCCCTAAATTGAAGAAAATGGAAAAATTATGACAAATTTCCCAAAACAAAGCATGAAAAACATGTATTTTTCCTATCAACTTGAAATTTATCATATAATATACATGAAATGCTTATGAGCTTACAAAAAATTCATACAAATGATCACAGAGAAAAGACAATTCCATACATTCATACCACATGAATCCCAAGGAAATAGCTGCAATTATTCATTAATTTCTAGGCCAAACTGGTTCTTGATCAATACACTAGCATCCAAACTGATTCCAACCCTTGCTAAGAGTGAAGAAAGGGAAGATATAGACGTCAAAACTACATTCTCTCAACCTCAAGGGTCAAATTCCTGAGTTGAAGATGAGATCCACAAAATTCTGAACTGAAAGGTGGAGTGTAGAGAGCACTAAGTGACTCCTCCCTAATTACATTGAAAATGATTCATTTGATTTTGATGATTACATTTACATCATGAATCTACCCCTAGGTAACTTATCCATATAATATTTACATTTACCATGCTCAATTACGTAATTGAAATCATTATTTTCAAGATAAAAGTCAAATTTTCAATGAAATTTAAAAAATATCAGCAAACTGTCAAATGCACCCTCTCTTTGCCAAGCGCGCCCTCCCTTTGGTAAACACGCCCTCCATCTTGCAAGTTGATTTTTTACTGGGTTGTAGATGTCCAAATTGGCTCCAATATGTCTTGTTGGAAAGCCCTTCAAGTCTAGTTTCTGGATATGCCTTTAGTTTTCAAAATGAAGCTCATTTTCCCTGTCAAAAATCAATCCTCCCAAGATTGCTCAACCCGCAGCACAAGGGCCAAAAATGAGGCAGAAACATGATTTTTTGGTGGTTGTTTTCCCTTTTCACCTGCTTGTTTTGCAAAAAAAGGCTTGCAAATTGGTTTTATGAGATGTATTGACCATTTGCATCTAATGGTGGTGGTATTTTTCTCAAAATATGGCTCAAAAAAGAGCACAGTGCCAAGGGCGCTACGCGTTTGACACTTGTCTTTGTGACCTGATTGTCCAAAAACTCAATAAAAACACAAAATTTGCAAAAATGACCCAAAAATCTTCAAAATTGTTGAAATGGTTACTGATGATGTGCTAGGCTTGGAGTGAAGCCTCTATAAGGATATCCAATATCCTTTTCTCTTCTTTCATGGTCAAAGCCTCAATTTTTGCATTAGCTCTTTTGAGCTTGGCCATTGCAATTTTGTCCTCTTGGGCATGGTGTTTGACCTTCCTCCTCAATATGTCATTGTCTCTATTTTCCTTCTCTAAAATTTTCTCTAGGTGCTAATTTTCTCTATTAAGCCATGGCTCCCAGTTTTCATTGATTACTATTGCAAGTTGTTCATTTAGGGTTAACTGATCAGCAAGCTCAACCTCTTTTTTCCTTTCCAGAGCTAGAGCTCTTTTCAACCCTCTAGTTCTAGGCCTTCTTCTTGGTGCTTGTTTTTATTGTTCTTCAAGAAAACCATTCTTTTAAAGTGTCTCTTCTAACATAACCTTGGCTTTTTTTGCCTCCCTTTGAGTTGTGATGTATTTCACCTCATCAATGACTTGCTTTGTCTTCAACTGCCAGTTCTCCTACTCAAGGAAGTTTATGACAAATTTTGATCTGTCAAGATTAGTTTGGATCTCTCTAATCTTGGCATCCTTCCCCTTCATGACTATACTAGTGATTTCATCATCTTCATGCTCATCTATGTCAACAAGTTCAAAATCCTATTTTGTTTCATGGATGGTGTCCTCATTATGAATGGCTGCCTCATGTACATCCTCCTCTACCATATTTTCTCTCCCCTTCTATACCTACTTTGTTGGTGAAGAAGGCACGACCCTTTTGATATGTTTTTTCCAATGGCTCTATCTCAGCCACATTAGCCTGCTTAGGCTCATTGATCTCAGCTCCGCTAGGTGATCCAGTCTCAATGTGGGATGGAGATGATGGTGGTGAAGTAGATGAAGGATACTACTCTAAAGATGATGAATATACTGTAGGCTAAGATGGAGGAATGGAAGTGGAGGGATGAGATGATCAAGGCACATTTTGTGCATGTTCAATAGCTGGAGTAGTGAATATGTCATCAGCTATGAATGAACTCCATGGAATGTTTAATTGCTTGAGGTGATGGAGGACTATGATTTTGATGAGGGAGTGGTGAAAGAGACTGTTCATTTGGTGTTAATACTCTCTCTTCTAGACAATAAATTCCATATTATCAATACCCCGGAAGAGGTAGTAAGGTATGTTGAGCATATTTACCCTAGTCAAGTGCATAAGTAACTGGATGTGATAGGCATACAATCTAGAAAATCTACCTTCACATGAAAAGTATTTCATGATGATCTTCATCATGGGAGCATATCTCTCCAAGAGGTAAGAGAAAGTAAAAATCCTCTTTCTCTCATTCTTGTACCTAGGTTTGATGAAAGGCTCATAAGTATGCTCCTCCAAGTCTTTCTATTTGAACCATTTCTCCCCAAAATTTGGGATCCCAGTGGCAGCTGAGATGATGGAAGTTGACGCAGTGAAAGTGAAACCAGCTAAAGTAACTTGGTTGTCATGGAGATTAGCAATGAAAATTCTGATCAACATAGCATGGTGTTGGACCTTCTGAATTTTCTCACAGAACTCAAAACGCCCAACATGTTTGAAACATGTCACAACCATAGGAGATGCCAATAGTTCCCTGGTATTTTTTGGCTCTATTATGAGTATTCTTACCCCTTTGTGTGGCCTCCTCCCCTCTGTTTCTTCTCTCTCACTGTATGGTCTGTTTTCTTCTTCTACCATGATGTCTTAGTGTCAAAACCCTAGGGAGGTGTGATGAGGTGGAATGTGATTTTAGGAATAGGGAATTAGATAGGGTAATTGAGGGAGATGGGGGAAGGGATTTATGAGTTAAGGGATGTGACAGGGATTAGGGATGTAGAGAGGTTTGGGATATGGAATTTGTTACAGGTGTAGGGAATTGGGAACCTAGGAAAATAATGTACCTAGGGTTTAGGGTTTTTAAGGAAATGAAGACTTCGAGAAAGGGGATTTTAATGTATGGATTTGGTAAATGTTATATTGCAATATGGGAAGGATTATGAAGGTTTAGGGAGTGAAAATGAATTGTAATTAGGTTTTTGAGAAATAATAGGGTTTTGATTTTAAATAAAGACACCAAAATTCTCTTAAGAAACTTCACACATCTAAAATGATTTGATGGAGAAGAAAAGTGAAGCAATGGTAGCTTACTTACTTGTTGGAGGCTTAAGGAACCATTGTTGAAGGATTGAAGGTGTTTTTGTAGTTTATGAGGAATATTGGCAGGCGTGCAGTGCCACAAGCAAGCGTGCCCTCTCTTTGGCAGGTGCACAACACACAATTCAAGCGCACAAATCAACACACAGGAATGAAACGCCAGAAGAAAACGTGCCCTCCCTTAAGAAAACATGTAGCACCTCCCTCGTTTTGCTGATTTTGCCCAAAAAATTGAAAACCCTACTTTGGTTTGAGGATGCTTGATGGTATTAAGAGACAAATGAGCTCTCTTTTGATGTCATGAAGGATCTTATACTTGAGTGAAATTTATTTTTTGATTTAAAACCCACTTTCTAATGTTTCATTTTCACCTTTGAAAACTTTGAAAAACACCCTTTACACTTTGACTTTGTCTTTTGAAGGTTGATGATGCTAGAGCTTATCACTCTTCTCATTGCTTTTTTTAATGTTTTAGTTTGTCATATGGAGTTGAATTGGCAGCTTGGGAATAGTAATTATTACATATAGTGAACATAAAATTACATGAAAATAAAAATAAATTCAATCTCAGTTTTTGAATAAAATTAAATTGCAGAAAAAAAATCATAATTTGAAAGCATAATTAAAACTTTGGAAATCTTCCTTGGAGATCATCTTTACATGTTAAAAAATATTTTTCAGATGATACAGGAATGTTATTTGGATCACTCTCATTATTTTTGCTGACTTTACACAAATCAAATGGTGTTTCAATTAAACCTTGGAAAATGAAACCTAGTGACCTAATGGGACCTTGAATGACCAGACTCCATGATGAATTTGACTGACATAATGACATGATGAAATGGGCTTTCAAGACTAATTTATGCTTGGCAAGACATGAAGGTGGGCCAACAAATATGATTTTTTTAGGAGTGATATTTTATGACTAAGGCTACCATCAGTGTGATTTTTTACATGACCTAATGGAATGATTAAAAATTTATGAGTGGGACTCCTAAAATGATATGAAAATATATATATTTTTTTTATCACTGATGGCAGTATGAAAATACTGACACTAACATGCCTAACGTAGATGAGAATGGTTATGAGAAAGAATGATTAACTGGTTTGATTATAAAGAGATTACATGCAAATCCATTCCATTATTTCTTGTCAATTGTCAACGAGTGAACTAGTTAGTTAGCGAAGTGAGGTGGGCTCTTATTTTCAAGGAGTGCACCCACATGCAACAAGAAAATGCATGCATGAGTTTTGGAAGGGTGCAAGTCTTCTTTTCGAAGGAGTGCACTCAAGTGAGGGTGCACTAGCTGAGCATGAACGAGTGCGCTCCACTAGAGGGCAGTTGTTCAGCCCAAAGGAGTGCACTCAACTAAAGGGAAACTCTTTGTGATCTTGAAGTTCAAATTTTCTTAGGAAATCTATTTTTTTTTATTTTTTTTGTGTTGCATGATGGACAAAGCTAGTTACTAAGTCAAAAAAATTTATGAATTCACCTACCTTTGGACAAAATAACACAAGTGCTTCTAAAGGTAAGGTGACAACACTTAGAAATCATTAACTTGGGAGGATGCAACACCTAGACAAAACATAAGGATAGAAAATCAAATAGAATGACAACACTAGATGATAGCTTAGAACGATAGTTCATGTAGGCTCAAAAATTGAGTTAGGATAAAATTTTGGATGGTTGTTATCATAGCAATGACATTTGGAGACACACTGGGAGAACTCCAACTTCTCTATTTTGGTTCCATTTATGCATGAAGTCTCAATCTTCCAAGAAGTATTAATTCAATAATTGAGTTACCTCATCTCCCCATTCTACCTGGTTAAAGATATAGTATTCCTTGTTCCATTACTAGACATAGCACAACATAAAACAATCCAAATATTTTTCATGAGAACGAGGGTAATATAGAACCACAAATTAAAACTAATCATAGTATGATTTTTCATCTCTAGTGTTGCTCCAATGCCAACAGGCCTGGAAAATACACTCACAAATTCACTTCAGGAACACAAGTGTTGCTTCACTTCCAATGAGCCTAGACAGTACCCTGGAGAAGTTGCTTGCTTCACTCGCTTTCTCTTCTTTCACCCTTCATTTATTTCTTTTAAATAGAATTGTGCTTAGGCACTTATTATTTTTTAAATGGGACGAAAGAGGGATATTGACTTATTGCGAGTAGTGGAGGTTTCTCCTTCAGAGATAGGTTTATATACCTATGATAGCTATCCCACTAAATATTTTCCCCTTGTATTTCTCTACTCAAATACATAGGCAAGAAAACACTATTATCAAACAGAAACGAGTGTAGGATCAAAAATATTAAATACATACGGGTATTATGGTTCTGCTTTTGGTTTCTCAACTGAAGGACCATATTTTCCATCCAAAAAAAATTATTGACTTTAAATATGTAAACCAAATCATAGAAGAAGGTAACATATAAGCCAAGGGTTGTGTGTTACCACAACTTTCATTAAAAAAATATTAGTGTTAGGTCCCTATATTACTAGTATAGTCCCTTATTGTTGTTAGTGTAACCCCCTTATTATTGTTATTGTACCCCTGTAACCCTCATATTATTATTATTGTGCCCTTAAATTATTATTGTTAGGTCGGCTAGGATTACATTGTGGCCCCACTTATATTACATTGTGGCCCCATGGAATCCTATATATAGAAAGGAGGTTTTGTAATTTGTATCATCCAAGCATTCTTCATTCATGTAATGTATTTTAGGTTTCCCCCTCAAAGTGGCTTATTTCTAAGGCGTTGATATCTCTTTTCTTCTATTTTTAGAGCTGGTTTCACAACATTTGGTATCAAAGCTTTAGATTCTAGGGTTTCGCTACTCCAAAAGGTCATCGTGGCATTTTCGCTATAACGTTTTTTATACGAAGGTTCAGAAGCTAAAATTTCTAGAGTGCAAAGCCAAAATCCTGAGGAACATCGTCGCAAAATTTTAGATCTTGATTCACAGCATTTTTTGAGATATGATCTGTGGAAGTTAGAGCTTTTTGTAGGCTCCTGAATTTCACTTAAAAAGTTCATCGTGGAATTTTCACTATAAATTTTTTTCTACAAAGTTTCAGAAGCTGAAAAGTTTAGAGCGCGAAGACACAATCCTGAGGAACATATTCAAAAAATTTCAGAGATTGTTTCGCAATATTTTCGGAGATATGATTTGTGGAAGTTAGGTCTTTTTCAGGCTCCTGAATTTCATCTCAAAGAAGTGACCATGGGAAAATATTCATAACTCTCTCTCTGAGCATCAGATTG
Organism: Pinus albicaulis; assembly: GCA_034641835.2. Classification (NCBI taxonomy): domain Eukaryota; kingdom Viridiplantae; phylum Streptophyta; class Pinopsida; order Pinales; family Pinaceae; genus Pinus; species Pinus albicaulis. Next base: position 45,273 of record JAXQQM020063623.1, read on the forward strand.
GAATTCTATAAATAGTGGCTGGAAGAAACTAGACTATAGTTTCCTGTCTATAAAGTTCAGAGCCATAGGAGCAAACAATGACACGTGGCAAGTCGTACAAGTTTTCTCTACTGAACCAATCCATAATTAGGTCATTGTCGGAGATTGGACATAACTTTTCCTTGAAGAATCCAAATCAAGTCAGACCTATGGAATTTGAAAGAAGCTTCAGAGGACTACTACATATCCAAATTTTAGATATTGAGGATATGCAAGTATAGAGATAAGTCAATTTCAATATCGAGCTCCTCAAAAGCAAGTAAAAGGTGTGTATTTTCCGAATTGCATAAGTCTCGTTTGAAGAATCACGTTGAATTGATTCCAAGGTAATATTGTAGAATAGATATCATTATTGGATTCTAAAATGGCCCCAAAAAATAATTCAACACCCATTAATCCTTTTAGAGACTCTGCATTTTCTTGAGAAGGCAGAAGAGACGACAGCATGACATCAAAATTAGAAGAGCAAAGTGCAACAAATTTCGCTCTGTGAAAATAGCAAAAAATTACATGGAAGTTTTTGAAGAAAGGTGTGGAAACTAAGATGGTTTGAAAAGATGTGGAATCTAAGATGGATGTTTTTAAAGAAGATGGCATGGAAGGCGGCATGGAATCTAAAATCTAGGATGGATGACGTGGAAGCTAAGATGGAAAACATGAAGATTGATCTAAAAGCATAGATGGAAGGTTTGACAAAGTTGATACAAGAAATGTTTCCTAATGGCGAAAATATAATAGAGAAAACTCATGATGAGAACAAAATAAATGTTAATCGTGATTTCATAAACTATAATTTTGGATGGAAGAACCACCATATTTTAAAGATGGATATGAGGAATTTTTATGTCAAGGATTGCGTAACATGGATACTACAGATGGAGCAATATTTTGATCTTAATAATGTGCAAAACACACAAAAGGTACGCATTGCAACTTTACATTTAGAACATATTACATTTGTATGAGTATGATGGCTTTGCTCGTAAAAGTGTCACTTGGTTAATTTTTACGAGAGGAAATGATAGCATTATGAGGATACAAGAGCAACACTTTCTTTAGCCAATTGATAAATCTCAAACAAAAGTGTTTAGTGGGGAGAGACAGTGAACTTAAAATGAATAAGATGAGTGATATACCCGGAAGGTGCAGGGATTGATCTCTTCATAAGCACTTTAAAGGATAACAGCTCACATGAAGTTTTGCGTTTTTGGAACCTAATTCATTGGAGAATGCATTCGGAGTGGCAAAGAAAATTTGAATGTATAAAATTATGGTGACAAGGAAGCCTACCACTCATACATAAAGATGGAAGTGTTGCTACTCCTATATTTCCACAACCTACAAAGGTTGACACCACAGAAATTGGAAGCAAAAAGAGAAAAAGGGCTTTGCTACAGTTTTGATAGCAGATACACTAAAGGTCATAAGTATGCTGAGAAGAAATTATTTTACATAGATTGTGAAGGCGAGGAAGAAAATGAATAAGGAGCTTCAAAAGAAGGGGATATACACCAGGAACCAAACCTAGAAGAAGAAGAAATGAGTCCAACCATATTGTGTAATGCATTGGAAGGAGTTACCACTCCTCAAACGCTCAATATAGAAGGACATATAAATAAGAAAAAGATAATAGTGTTGATTGATTCAGGTAGCACCCATAATTTTATTCATTGTAAGGTAGCCAAGGAATTAGGGTATTTCCTATACCCGGCCTGAGAATGTCCGTGATCATTGCAAATGGAGGAACTATAAATTGATTTGGAAAATCCCATAATATCAAGCTAGCCATGGAGGAATATGTATTGAATAGTCCAATGCTTTCCATACCAATAGGAGGTGTTGATGTTGTACTAGGAGTACAATGGTTACAATCTTTGGGACTGGTAGCTTTTAATTTTCATGAACTTTTATTGAAATTTTTTTCGGAAGGAAAGGAAATCAAATTACGGGGTATCGCAGGGAAGCCAGGAAAGATAATAAGTTATAATGTCAAGAAAAATCTTCTGAAAATAAATAACAACGAGCGTAATTGAGAACAACGAGGCGTAATTACACAATTATGCTCACTAGAAGTTCCAACATCAAAATCATCTATTTTTGTAGACCTCCAAAAAGTCTTGAACAAGTATTCCAAGGTGTTTGAACCTCCCAAAGGACTCCCATCTATTCATGATCATGATCATGCTATTCATTTGATTCCAAGAAGTGTTCCTCAGAGCATCGGGCCTTATGATATCTGTATGTCCAAAGAGCGAGAGTGAACGTGATTGAAATATTTAGAAGTGATGCAATTCAGCAGAGTCAAAGTTATTTCTTGCTCTACAATAGTGATGATACACAAAATTATGGATCTGCATGGCGCATGTGTCCATATTATAGGGGAGGGTAATAAAACCACGTAGATAAATTTTCCATTCATAGTGATTGATGAATTGCCAGACAGATTACATCAGAATGGTGATTTATTTCCCAGTTGGATCTTGTTCAGGGATATATTAAATTAAATGGTAGAAGATATTCCAAGAAAATAGCATTCAAACTCACAAGGTCATTATGAATTTTTTGTCATGCCTTTTGGCCTTACCAATGCACCTTCTACATTTCAAGGGTTGATGAATTCCATTATAAAACCCTTCCTTATAAAATTTGTGCTAGTATTTTTTGATGATATACTAATCTACAGCGGGTCTTCAAAGGATCATGTTCAACATGTTAATAGGGTGCTCAAACTATTGTAGGAGAAATAATTATATGCAAACACATCCAAATGTTTCTTTGGAGTACAAGAGGTGGAATATCTGGGTCATATTGTATCTCACGAGGGTGTTAAGGTAGACCCTAACAAAATTAAAGCCATTAAGGAATGGAAAGTCCCCGCAACCATAAAGCAGTTGCGAGGATTTCTCGGGTTAACAGGGTATTATCGCAAGTTTGTTAAAAATTATGGGAGAATAGCGACACCTCTAACAACATTATTGAAGAAAGATGCATTTTCATGGACTCCTGAAGCAACTAAGGCCTTTGAACATCTTAAAGAGGCAATGTGCCTAGCACCGGTCTTAGCTACGCCAGACTTCACAAAAACTTTTATTGTGGAATGTGATGCCTCAGGAAATGGAATTGGTGCAGTTTTAATGCAGGAAGGAAGACCCATTGCTTTTGAAAGTCGTCCAATCAAAGGAATGTATTTACAGAAACCTATTTATGATAAGGAAATGTTAGAAATACTGCATGCACTAAATAAATGGTGAACTTACCTAATGGGAAGACACTTTAAGGTCAAAATTGATCATGATAGTCTTAAACACTTTTTGGAACAAAGACCATTTTCAGAAGAGCAGCAAAAATGGGTCACAAAGATGTTGGGTTATGACTTTGAAATAATCTACAAAAAAGGGAAGCTAAATGTTGTTGCAGATGAACTCTCAATAAAGAATGAAGAGGTGGAAGCCTTTCTTTGTGTCATTTCTATTATCCAACCAGACTGGATAACCGAAGCAAGAGATGAATGGAAGAAGGATGAAGAAGTGTGGACACTCATTCAAAAGTTGCAGAAAGATCCTAGTACATCCGATACATTTAGTTGGAAAAATGATTCCTTATGGTACAAATATTGCTTATAGATTTGTAATAATTCCCAACTAAAACAAAATATTCTTTTGGAATTGCGCACTTCTCCTTTAGGAGGACACTCAATATTTTTAAAAACTTACCACAGGGTGAAAAAAGAATTTTTTTGGGATGGCCTTAAATCTGATATTCAAAATTTTGTGGCAAAATGTTTGGTTTGCTGGCAAAATAAAGTTGAGATAATTAAGACCCCGGGTCTTCTACAACCTTTATCCATTCCAAGTCAACATTGGGAGGATATTTCAATGGATTTTATCACAGGTTTACCTAAGTCCGAAGGAAAGAGTGTCATCATGGTGGTAGTTGATAGACTTGACAAGTATGCACACTTTTGCAGTATTATCTCAGCCATTTAAAGCACCATACTGCTACTACATTTATGGACATTTAATTCAAAAGCTACATGGAAACCCAAGGGTTATTGTGAGCAACAGAGATCCCATTTTTACTGGAAATTTTTGGACAGAGTTATTTTCTTGTTTGGGTACTCAATTAGCTCATAGCTCATCTTATCATCCTCAATCCAATGGTAAAACTGAGATAGTAAATAAATGCTTGGAAGGATATGTTCATTGTTTTGTATCTAATAAACAAACACAATGGGTCAAGTGGTTACCTCTTTCTGAATGGTGGTATAACACTTCCTTCCATTGTTAGGATATTCCGAAACATAGGAAATAGTTAAGAATAACTTAGTCTAGTGTAGAGTTAGGTAAAGTGTGTTTCTTTACCATGTACATTTGTAACTTATAATCCAATAGTCATGATTTGTAGTGATCCGACGGTTATCTCTCACCTCGATATTAACGGCACTTGATCCATGGCTTAACACCCGATTTCTCCATGATCTCTATTTAAAGAGCATGGAGGGTCATTTGTTCGACAACCGTTTATGAGAGAAACATATGTAACTTTTCTTTTTATATTAATAAATTCCCTGAAGTGGCCGCGTTGGCTCAGGGCGTGGACTGTTTCCCTCTTTGAGGGTTTTAACCACGTGATTATATTGGTGTATTGATTTGTGATCTATTTGTGAGTGGTGAACTTTGGTTCTTGATCTACGGAACTTACCCTATAAGTTCCTACATGGTATCAGAGCTATTTTGAGGGCCGCGTCCGTCATTGATCAAAATCCGAAGCTGATTTGACTGCATGTGAATGCCGTTTTGTAGATGTACTATTTATAAACATTTTTGGGCTTGGATAACTGCTCTGTTGTGTCTGGAGCATCTGTTATAGTGAGTAATTCCTTTTGTTTCATCCGAAAAGGTTTCCGGCTACCCAAGTTATGTCAGTTTATATCTGGAGGTATAAAGCATCTATTTTGCAGTTACATTTGTTAATAGTTTTGCTTTTTTTTTCTTTTTTTCTTTTTTTTTCTTTTTTTTTTCTGTATTAAGTTTTTATTTATTTTCCAGATCTATACCCTCTTCTCTGTGTATGCTCTTTGCTGTGTGCTTTGTGCAATCTCGAGAAATTAGAAATAGTGAAAAAAGTGATAGTTGCCGGTAAGCCTAACCGAGAATCTAACATTCTTCCGTAAGGCTTTGCATTTCGTTTTTTTTGCTCGTTTTTTGTGGTTTTTGTGTAGGAAAAAGGCACGTACATCGAAGAGAAATAACAATAATCCCCCTTCCTCCTTTCTAAAATAACATGATCCTTTTACTATATCACTTGGTGAGGGGTTAGTTTATGACAATAGAGGTCTTGGGTTCAAGTCTCCTTCTCAAGCTTCTTTTGTAAAAAAAATTTGTGCAAAGCAGCAGAATTAAAAAAAAAAAAAAAGCAGCACTTCATCCCGTTCCTGCAACTATTTGACATCTACAACTCATATTTTTCAAAAGGCATAACTTCTTCATCCAGAAGCCATTTTTCGAGCCATTTATTTTTTAAACGGCCTAATTTTTCGAGGTCTTTCCATTGGAGTAGTTATTTTCAGCTTTTCTCGGCTTCGTTTAAAAATATATATATATGGAAAGTGCATGCCCGATTATTCTTAACAACACCAATTATTTCCAATGGCTACCTCACATGGTAGATATACTTAGAAGTAAAGGGCCTTATAGAATAGCCACAGGTCAAGAAACTAAACCTTTTGATGATGATAAAGTTCCTAAATTGGAAAATAAACAAGATCAAGCACGAGGGTTGATAGGAATGTCCATTGCTTAAGATCTTCGATTTCACATCCTTAACATTGACACCCCTGATAAAGCCCTAGAAAAGCTAAATAATGTTTTTGGCATTCAAAATCAAATCAGGGCCCACCAGCTTGAAAATGAGTTGCTTACTTTGGACCCTAATAATTTCTCCTCTATTGAAGACTTTTTGTCCAAATTCAAGACCCTTAGACTTCTTTTAGAAAGGTGTAGGGTCAAAAAGGAAGATGGTAGTCTCATCTATTGTATTCTTGCTAAGCTTGGTATTGAATACTCTGTATTTGTTTCTGGCTTCCATTCCACCAGAGAAGCCATCATCTCTTCAGGAACCACCTACAAGAATCCCTCTTTTGATGCCTTTTGTGATTCTTTGATAAGAGAACAAGAAAAACTTTTACACCTTGGTCTTATCACTGCTGGAAAAGCTTCTAAGAAAGCCTTAGTAGCCCAACAACAACCATATCAAAAGAATCCTAAGAAGCAGTATCCTAAAAAATACGGTCCTAAACCAAACAAGGGCCCTAAGCAATTTCAGCCGCAAACTGAAAAATCAAATCACCAAAATAATAAGGCAAATCAAAACAAAGGGAAGAAGACAAATAGACATTGCAAATTTTTCAATCGGGATGGCTGTATAGAGTCCAAATGTTTTAAGAAGATGGAAGCCTTTGAAGCAACAATGAATAAGCACAACATCAAATTGGAGCACTCTTCACCTTCATCTTCAGGCATGGCACTTTTTGCTTGTGATTGTTAAGCATAAATATCTGGTTATGCATGAAATGTATTTTCTTCTTCTCCTTCTCATGAGTGGCTCATTGCTTCTGGAGCTTCTTACCACATGGCTAAAAATAAATCCATGTTTTCTTCTTTAAATGATTTTAACACCAAACATATCTATGTTGGTGATGATAGATCTCTTAGTGTTGTAGGATCTAGAACCATTCATCTAGATAATGGTCAGTTTAGTGATGTACTATGTGTTCCTACCTTGTCATGCAACCTTCTATCTGTTTATCAGATAACTCATTCAGGTGAAGGAAAAATAGTAGAATTCTCACCTCATGATGTTGTAATCAAGGACCTCAAAGATCGTAAACATATTTTAGCTAATGTCATTGCTGATGATTCCACAAGGTTGTATAAGTTTGACAACTTTGGGTCATCATCTCTTCCCTCGGTTTTTGTTCCTCATAATCATGATGTGAGCAAACTTTGGCATGTGCGATTTGGTCACTTAAACTATCGCTATCTTCAAAATCTATGTAAGGAAAATATGTTGACGGGCCTTCCTATGGTATCTTGCTGAGATGGTGTTTGCTCCAGATGTGTACTCGGAAAACATCATCAGGACAGTTTTGACAAACGTGCCTCTTGGCACACTTCAACCCCTTTGTAGCTTGCGCATAGTGATTTATGTGGTCCTCTTCCTGTTGTTTCTTTCTCTGGTTGCAAGTACTTCTTAACTTTCATTGATCATTTTTCCAGACGCACTTGGGTATATTTCTTAAAAATCAAGAGTGAAGTTTTTAACATGTTCTTGGCCTTTAAGGCCTTTGTTGAGAAACAATCTGGACATCAAATTCTTAAGTTAAGATCAGACAATGGCAGAGAATATGTTAACAAAAAATTTATCAACTTCTGTACAGAGCATGCCATTTAATTGCAACAAAATGTTCCATATACTCCACAACAAAATGGTGTAGCTGAAAGGAAGAATCACACCTTAAAAGAAATAGCTAATTGTATGCTTCAATCTAAAGGACTTGGTCTCAATTTTTGGGCAGAAGCCATTAACTGTGCAAATTACATAGTAAATCACACTCCTACTAAGGTTTTAAAGAATATAACTCCAGAAGAAGCTTGGAGCTCAATCAAACCAAATGTAAGTCACTTTTGTGTTTTTGGAAGTGATGCTTGGGCCCATATTCCAGATGCGAAACATAAAGCCTTAGAACCTAAGAGTGAAAAATGTATTTTTGTTGGATATTTTGAAGTTGTCAAATGATGTAGACTTCTTCAACCAAAATCCAAAATATTACTATTATAAGAGATGTAAAATTTGATGAAAATATATCGGCCTGCAAGCCTAGTTCAGAAAGTGTGCCACCTTTGGCCCGCGAGCCTGATTCGGCGTATATGCCACCTCTCTCTCTCTCTTCTATTTTTAATAGCATTCATTCTAGTTCAAATGATGACAACGAGGATGAAAATCCTCCTCTAGCTCGTGAAATTGTTCCTTATACTCCACCGCTTCCAAGATGGGTCCACTCTACTTGGGATGCAGCAGGTTCTCTTGTAGGTGACCCTACCGATCGACGACGTACTCGTTCTCAGTTTGAAAGAGCTTCTTCCTTATTGGCTCAAGTTCCATAAAAAATTGATCCAAAAACCTTTGAAGAAGCCTCTGGTCATCCAGATTGGGATGAAGCTATGAATGAAGAGTATCGCTCCTTATTGGCAAACAATACTTGGGATCTTGTTCCTCTCCCAAAAGAGAGAAAACTTGTCAGATGCAGATGGGTTCACAAAACAAAGTTTGGACCAGATGGAAAAGTGGATAGAAATAAAGCTTGTCTTGTTGCTAAAGGATTTTCACAAGTTGAAGGCATTGACTATATTGAAACCTTCTCCCATGTTGCCAAAATGAATTCTATCTGCCTTGTTCTTTCCCTTGCTGCCTCCTTTAAATGAGAAGTCCATAAGATGGATGTTAAATCCACCTTCTTACATGGAGATTTTCATGAAGAAATCTACATGGAACAACCCCCTGGCTTTATCCAAAAAGACTCCATCCTTGTTTGTTGCCTTAGGAAGTCTCTCTATGGTATCAAACAAGCTCCTCGGGCTTGGTATGCCAAAATGGATAGATTTCTCGTAGATAATGGCTTTTCTAGGTGTCATTCTGACAACACTGTCTACACCAAGAAAGTGGGTAATTCCTTCACCATCCTTGTTCTTTATGTTGATGATCTTATCCTTACTGGTAGTAATCCAAACCATATAAACCATGTGAAGTCTAGCCTCAAAAAGAAGTTTGAAATGACAGACTTAGGACACTTGAATTATTTCCTTGGTCTTCACGTCTTGCAATCCAAGGAAGACATTACCCTCTCTCAGTCCAAGTATGCCTGTGATCTTCTACACCACTTTCACATGGAAGACTGTAAGCTTGCCCCTTCTCCCTTTCAGTCTGGAGTCAAGATTTCAGTCAACTGTACTACCCCTAAAATTGATGCTACCTTTTACCGTCAACTTGTTGGTAAACTTTTGTATCTAACCCATACCCGTCCTGACCTTTCCTTTGCCGTTGGTCTTATCGCTCGGTTTATGCACCAACCTCATGAAAGTCACTGGAAAGCAGCTAAAAGAATACTTCGATATATTCGAGGTACACTCACAATTGGGATTCATTACAAAGGCATAAACATCTCATCGTTGATTGGTTTCACCGATTCGATTGGGTCAAGATCCTGATGATCAGAAGTCCACTGCAGGATATGTATTCACTCTTGGTTCAGGACCTATTACTTGGTCTTGTAAGAAACAAAGTGCCATATCCCTTTCTTCAGCAGAAGCAGAGTATCGTGGTGCAGTTGAAGGCAGCAAGGAAGCCATGTGGCTTCGTCAGATCCTGTCTGAATTTGGTCTTCATCAGTAGCATTCAACTACACTTTGGTGTGATAATCAGAGTGCCATTCAGCTATGTAAAGATCCAGTTCAGCATCAGCGTATGAAACACATTGAACTCCACATACACTTAATCAGAAATCTCATTCATGATCGTGTTCTTGAAGTGCAGTATTGTCCAACCAATGATCAGGTAGCCGATATCTTTACCAAGGCTCTCACAGAAGTGAAGTTTACCAAACTTCGATCCATGCTTGGAGTTCAGGAAAGTTGTCATTAAGGGGGGATAGGCTCTAATGCCTCCTTCCTTCTCCTATTGTGTCACTTTTTTAAATCCTTCAATCCTATCCCAATTTGTTCTTAAGGGGGGATGTTAGGATATTTCGACACATAGGAGATAGGCTCCTTTTGTGTCACCTTTGTAAATCCTTCTATCCTATCCCAATTTTTTCTCAAGGGGGGATGTTAGGATAGTCTGACACATAGGAAATATTTAAGAATGAATTGGTCTAGTGTAGAGTTAGGTAAAGTGTGTTTCTTCACCATGTACATTTGTAACTTATAATCTGACGATCACGGTTTGTAGTGATTCGACGGTTATCTCTCACCTCGGTATTAACAACACTTGATCCGTGGCTTAACACCTGATTGGTCCATGATCTCTATTTAAAGAGCATGGAGGGTCATTTTTCCGGCAAACGTTTATGAGAGAAACATATGTAACTTTTCTTTTTATATTAATAAATTCCCTGAAGTGGCCGCATTGGCTCAGGGCATGGACTGTTTCCCTCTTTGAGGGTTTTAACCATGTGATTATACTGGTGTACTGATTTGTGATCTGTTTGTGAGCAGAAATCACATCAAATCATATATAAGAGAAAATTCGAAGGTTCAAGCAGTGGAAGATCACATCGAGCATCAACAAGAAGTTCTCCAACTCTTAAAGGATAACCTGAATTTGGCACAAAATCGAATGAAACAACAGGCATATCAACATCGCAGTGAGAGAAGTTTTGATGTAGGAGGCTAGGTATTTTTATGGCTATAACCATAAAAACAAATGTCCCTCAAGCAAGCTAAGAAGGATAATAAATTATCGCCAAAGTACTATGGTCCTTACAATGTGTTGCAAAAGATTGGTACTATGGCATACAAATTGGAGCTTCCTGCTTCTTCACGAGTGCATCCAATTTTCCATGTTTCATGCTTAAAGAAGGTTATAGGTGAAAATCTTCCAGTTCAAACAATATTGCCAGAACTTGATGAGGAAGGGAAAATCATATTGGAACCAGAAGCGGTCATGGAAACAAGAACTCGACAACTAGGGAATCGATCAATTTCAGAGTATCTCATCAAGTGGAAGAACTTACCCACTGAAGATTCTACATGGGAGGATGAGAATTTTACACAGAAGCACCCAGAGCTACTCAAGCGTTGAGGACAACACTTTTTTGAAGGAGAGGGGCATGTTAGGTCCCTATATTACTAGTATAGTCCCTTATTGTTGTTAGTGTAACCCCCTTATTGTTATTATTGTACCCCTGTAACCCCTATATTGTTATTATTGTGCCCTTAAAGTATTATTGTTAGGTCTACTAGGATTACATTGTGGCCCCATGGACTCCTATATATAGAAAGGAGGTTTTTTAATTTGTATTATCCAAGAATTGTTCATTCATGTAATGTATTGGAGGTTTCCCCCTCAAAGTGGCTTATTTTTTAGGCGTTGATGTCTCTTTTCTTCTATTTTTGGAGCTGGCTTCTGGTTTCTCGACTGAAGGATCATATTTTCCATCCAAAAAAATATATTGAATT